>JAJAGP010003968.1:0-60212 GCA_025084515.1 Ancistrus triradiatus | reverse complement strand
GAGAAATGGGCTAAAATTTCTCCAAGTCGGTGTGCAGGACTGATCAACAGTTACAGGAAACGTTTAGTTGCAGTTATTGCTGCACAGGGGGGTCCAGTGAAAGTACCCTGTCAATTTGGTTCAAAAAATAATTTGGAATGTTCTATATATATTATGCCCTGTAGTTTTTATAAACTGGATAAAATAAAGTTTTATAAAGTGTCTAAAATTGGATTTTTAAATCCAATTTAACTTCCTATATATAAACAAGGGGGCATCAGCATTTACAATGTTAAGTATTCAGTCACAGTGTTATTATATTTATTATTAAAAATTCAGCTTGTCAAAGAAAAAGTATTGTTGTTTTAGCTCTCAATGGAAAATATGCCGGCTGTTTCTATATTTTTTGCGATTTTCTTAAAAACGTCATGTAACCAGCTTTTTTTCCCATGGAAATTACTGGCAGAATGTTCAGGTCAGAGTTGACATTTACATTTTCATCTGTCACAATTTGATTGCTGACATAATGCTGACAGTGTGGACTAAGCACTTGTACATAGGTTTGAATGCTCTCTCTATCCACTGTACTTACCGGGTGCATGTAGGGGTGGGCGATATGGAAAAAAATATCATATCAATTTTATTTAATTTTTTTGGAGGATCATTATTTTATGACAATTCTTTTTCATGTTGATTTTTATTACCATTTTGTGGTTACTAAACATTACAACCAAATTAATCTCCCCATATAGCACCAAAAAAATAAATAAATAACAGACCAGTTTGGCCTTTTTAGACAGATCTATATGGTGGTGTTGGAAAAGTATTTGGGGATGGGTAACTTTCACTGTAGATCAACCAATTTGGTTTATTTAATAAATAAGTAAATAGTCTTTGGAGCTCCTCATTTTCCACTGTTTTGAAAAGAACTTATGCCTTGCCAGGTAAAACATGCAGGGAGCGATCTTTAAGTGGTTGAAATAGTTTGTCATGTTGCCATCTGCCGTGAGAACCTTCTCTGTGCAAACTTTGCAAAGCACCATTGATTGTGCTACATTGGCTTGGGAAAATCCAAACCAGTTCCATATTACCGATGAGGAGGAGTTGTTTTTTTAGGGGGGCAACTCTTTGGTGGTGTTTTTCTTCCTGCTGGTGAAAAAGGGGAGAGAGAAAGGAATCCAAGGTTTGCTGTGATTGGTGTATCTGCATGGGGAAGAAAGGGACGAGCAAATAGCATGCTTTGGCTGCGAAAAAAACTTGAGACATCGCTTGTGTGACTATAGAATGTGCTTTGTTCCATGATTCAACGTAAATGGGATATCACAGACAAATTTGACTCTGTCACCATCTCGTATCACCATATCGCACACTCCTAGGTGCATGCCGTACATAAAAATGCTGTTTGGGTTTCGTTGTTTATTTCTTCCTGGTTTCTCACTATCCTACGTACTGTCCAAGCCACTAGCGAATCGGAGTAGCTGAAGCGCGGTAGATTTGAATTTACATTCCTTCTCACTGAATTTGACATTCAATGAGAAGGATAACCCTAGTTGTTAGCTAGCTAGTCATAATGCAAGACGCCATTATTAGCCATCACAGGTCCAGTATTATGTATAGACAATACAGGTCATTATTACCAAGAGTTAACACACATTGAAGTAACTAGCTGCTAAGATTATGTCAGGATTACATTGTTTGTGAGGTCAGTCATCAGCTGTTAAACACATCATTCATCAGGTTCAGATAAGTTTGGTAGTGTGTTTCCAACCAAACGGAATGTTAACAATAGAGAGCATCTCTTCCTATCTGAAAATAAGTGAAGCCTGTTACCTTTTGGGTGTTCCCCAGATAGCAGTGCACACGCACTTGAGACAGGTAGTCCTGAGCGTGGTCATAGTAACGCAGCGCAGACTCCATTTCTGACTGGCTTTCAAGATAATGACCCCACCACTTATACAGGCTCCTGTCCAGCCACATCGGGAGAGATGGTGAGTGTGAATGCACAGCAGCCAATCAGACAGGAAAAGTGTCAAAACCAGAACCGGAGCACAGCACTCACTTGTCCTTCATCTTGTTGATATAGATTTCCAGTGATGCTATGTCGTCCATCAGCATCCGGGGAACCTCAAACCGGTGTGTGTCTGAAAGCTCGTAGCTACAATAATAATAATAATATTATTATTATTATTATTATTATTATTATTATTATTATCATCATCATCATCATCATCATCAGTAATCACATGAAGACACAGTGTGGTATGTGATATTATTCTAAGCCTGAATTTCTCTTGTGATTCACTAACCCTTTATAAATGCACCAGACAAAAAAACTAGTCACCTGCAAGTGAAACGTACCTAATAGCATGTAATATCTCCACGAGCACGAATAACAGCTGCGATTCAGTTTTGGCATGGACTGGACAAGCTTCTGGATGTAGGCGACATCAATATTATGCCCCTCTTGCGTCAAAGAATTGCACAGTTCGGCCAGATTGTTCCAGATAGTCCCACAGATTTTTAAGAGGATTCACATCTGGGGATTTTGAGGGTGAATGCAGATATGTGACTGCTCCAATCAGTAATTTGCAGCACTGTGAACATGCCATCTTGGGATACAGGTTTAGGAAAGGCAAACTCTGTTGTCTAGCAGCTCAATGCAGGCATTGCGGTTCAAATTTGTCACCTCAAACAAAGGACTCATTTCTGCGTAATTATAACACCCCCAGAACATCACAGAACCTCCTCCAGCTTGAACCACACCTTGCACGCAGTCCTCATTGAAGGCTTCCGGAGGTCTTTGATGAACACGACACCTGGCATCATTCACATACAAGATTCTGACCAGATAACATGTTTCATGTACAGACAGATGAACAGACCAATGTATCTGTCTTCTCACCCACTGTTACCAGGCAACTGTGTGCAAAGGCCTCTTCTGTGCCACTCTGCTCCATATGTTCATGGTATGCAGTTCTTGCCAGATGTGAAGTGATTTTTATTCACAAGCTGTGAAACATCTGTCTGTCAGTTTCATTTTTCAGACAAAAATTTCCTGTAGACTGGGATTTGCTGGTAGACCTATATGACATCTGGAAATTCACACTATGGCCTTTGGCACGTCCAAATGCAATCACTCCTTTAACATCTGCTTTGCATCCATTTTCCACACATCAAACGAGACTTTCAGTGTACTGTACCACCTATGCTCAATCTATGAATCCTGTCATCCACATCCCACAGGTATTTATAGCCAGATCGTCCTCATGCATGAAGTTACTCTCACCTTAAACATGCAATGTGACTACATTTTTGTCCAAGCTTAATAAGCTTAATAATAAAAAACTTGAAGGAGTTGCCTTACTAGCTGCATTCTTTGCTAGGCAGCATTTTAACACGAAAAGCAACAGGGCAGGAAGCATCTTTTGGGCATGAAACAAGCAAGATAATTGTTTATTCATTATTTCCCACTACAATGGTACCTCGGTTCTCGACCAGCTCAGTTCTCGATGCATTTTGTCTAGAAAAATTTGTCTCAGTTCTCATCGTTTGCTCTGTAAACTTTTGAGTCGAGCCGCATGACTCGTTTCTGCCAAAATTCGATCCATCCGTTGTTTACCATGTTTTGCTTTATTTTTACATCTACAGTACAGTATTCTTAGTGCAAATAAGTCTCCGTGGGTTCTAAAAAGGATACTTAAACGAGCAAACAGAAAGGAAACACAGGCTGCAGTTAGCTTAGCAGCTATGCTAGCACCGAGTTCACCAATACAAAAGTGTTTTTTTTTTTTTTTTTACAGTTCACTTTCAATCTGTTACTCACTAAACTCCCTAAATGAGATTTTTCAACATTTTATTATGAAATAAGCTTTGTGTTAATGATTTTGGCCAACTGTATGTTAAGGTACGCATTACTTATCATAGGCTACAGTGTGGATTTGCTTGGGGTCTGGAATGGATTAAGTCAATTTACATTGCTCCTTATGGGAACAGTTAGCTAGGTACTGATAAATGTGAATGCGCAAATTAATTTTATCGCCACTCCTAGGACAAATAGTCAGTATGTGTGTGTAAATGACGCTCTTTAGGGAGTCCAACTCCCAGGGCCTCTAACCCAAAAAGCCAAGTACCAGACTTATACTACTGACAATATTTAGCCTTTTTTTAGCTGTACTGCATAAATTTAACACACTCAATAAGCAGAATTGTTGCACTTTTATATCTATGGTTGAGAAACTGCCTTCCTCTGAATGCACGCCAGCATCATATTGTTAACTCTAAGGCCTAACACATCAGTAGCGTGCATGTATTTAATTTTAATTATTAATTTCATTATTTTTATACATTAATGTTAGGAATATAAAGTAAAATGCTACATAATAAAGTAATTAACAAATTAATAATTGTATAGACGTTTTCAGTTGACCTGGATAAAAGTGCAACAAAATAGAAAACAAAGAGCAAGTTGTTCTACAAAACCGGTTGAAACTAGAAAATGAGGTCCAAAGAGACAAACAACTTCTTGTTTGGAAGCTAGCTGATTACGGCCAAGGTCAGGTAACAAAGGGGCGGTCGAAAGTGAGACTTCTAATGCAAGCGTGTGAAAATACAGTCTTGAAGTAGTATGAATCATAAGTGTGTGACTGGTGTTGAATTATTTAAAGTAATTAGCACACAATCATTTGCAGCAGTTAACATATATTAAATGGAGGTGTGTATTAGAAAAGTTTACTAACTTAGATAAGTCATAAGTATTAGACTACCTTAGTGAATTTGAGTGTCTTAATGAACTAACCTTTAACAGAGGAACATGTAGGTATGTGTACTACTTAGGTAAATCATGAATTGCAGAATGATGCTAGTTATAAGCGTTGTTAATCATATTGAAGTTAGAGTAAGCGTATACTGATTAGGCCTCATGTTGATGATTAAGTATGTAGCAGATCAAAGCATTACTACTGAATATATCCAGCGTAGATTAGTCTTGATTATTAACAAACGAGTGTAATATGTGTTTATATGTTAATATGTGTTTTTGAATACTGTTTGATTCCCTAAAAACATCAAGTTAGAAAAGTCTGTGTGTATGCAATCAGTAACAGCAGAAGGCATTCAAGCTTTGTTATGAATTGTGTAAAATTTGTGTGCAGAGGAGGGAGCCTTGGCATAGAGTTGAGAGAATGTGCAAAAGCAGAGTGTTCTTGACCTTGGAAAAAAGACACAGACAACTGCAAAGAGGGTAATTGACCTTAAGCCAAAGGGGGGAGTGAAACTGCCAGGGTTGGGGCTAAACTTTTTGAAGCACTCAGATGGAAATACTAGCTGTGAAACAGAGGCATATAAACTGCATGTTGTGATCAATACTTTGGAACTTGGCTGCACTGCGCTGTGAGCGAACTTCCCCAGATCTGCGACAGTACAGCTCTATCTCTTTTTTAATAAAAAGAGATAGAGCTGCACTCTGACTCTGACCATCCTTTCTCTCCACACATTCAACGAACACGCAAAGTCGAAGGTGAACGACTTCAACAGTACACGTCATTTTTGGTTCTCGTCAAGCCTTCTAGAACGAATTAACGACGAGAACCAAGGCACCACTGTGTTGTGTTGGCTTCAGAATGGATCCAGAACTAGCTGCAGCTACCCTCAAATTTACATAACCATCTAGTTTGTTCTATTGGCCAACATGTTAGTGGCTATCAGGTGGCTGCATATGCTAGCTACAGCACATGTGAGGTTGGGTAATCTAGCTGTTTAGCTGTTGATTGTTACTATTTCTTTATTAACCAGAAGCACTTGTCCAAAGTATTCTCCAAGTACTGGACATTGCTTTAGTCACTGTACCTGTGTGCAAGCGCGAGTGTGTGTTTGCTCACTAACTGAGGGCTAGACACTTTTCTCCAGGTGTTGGACAACGCTGTAGTCAGTAAATGTATTTGAGCGAGTGTGTGTGTGTGTTAGCTTACTAATTGAGGGCCTGACTCTTGTCCCCCGTGTTCTCCAGATGTTGGGCATAGCTATAGTACGTGCTACGCAGGTGGATACGGTCATGAGTCTCAGCCGTCTCTATGGCCTTCTTCCAGTCCCCACGCGCCTGGTAAAACTTATTTAACAGATCAAACCTCCCACAGGAACGATACAGAGCCTCAGCATCCTCCTGCAGAAAAGAGAGGTTGGTAGAGAGACTGACAAAAGACAGCAAGAGAGACTGAACTCCTGGTAGTGGTCTCACCAGCATGCCAAGTTGTGTAGCGAGCATTGCAACCTGAGCCTCCAGTTCTGGCTCTTTCTCCGCCTCTCTGAGTGCTCGAGCCGCTCGAGCATTACCCATGTTACCCAGACACACATGCGCAACGTCCAGACGTTGAGTCTTTACACACATTCGAGCCATGTTCTCCCACACAGCCTCACTGAAGAGAGAGAGAGAGAAACAAAAGACAGAACAATTTTAGGATGCTGTATTGCTATATTAATTACTTTTCCATTGCCACACCAAGTGTCGGAATTACTTTAGGCAATGTTTGTCATGGAATTTCAGACAGGATTGACCTGTCACTTCTATAACTTACAACACTGTTGCCAGATTCAAACACTGAACTAGAAAATCTGCTGCCTGTACACTCTGTACAGAAGCACTGGATGTACTGTTGTTCTCTCTTTCTTTCTCCCTCTAGCACCTCTTTCTTTCTAGCTCAAATAATAACATAATTCATAAAGAGTGATGCATGGAACGACCTGATCTTGCCAAAATCATCATCTCTCCACCTTTGCTTTTGTGTCAGCTCCCCTTTAACTTCTCCCTGCGTGTCTCATCTCACTACCCCTTTCTGTGGACCAAATTCCACACCCATCTGGTCTTTATTTAGCCCACACATCCTCTCCTCTCTTCATCCCTCTCTTGCCCTCTCTCTCCTTCAGTAGATACAGATGTGGCTTGCTTATTAAAGTTAGGCAACAGGAAATTCCTGAATTCCTGAATCTTTGGGGGCCCAGAGCTAAAACAAGAAGAAAGCTTGGAGAACATTTAAAGGTAATAAAGCCTCCAAATACAACACACTGCGCTGTATACCACCTCGGCTTCGTACTAACACACAGAGAGAGAAGGGCGTTGTGTTCTTTTCTGTTTCTGCTTTCCTTTGAGGAAACGCATCCTGTTTCTGGAATAATGTATTTGTCACAGAGACACAGAGACAGAGAGAGACACAGAGAGAGAGAGAGAGAGAGATAGACAGAGAGAGAGAGACTTGGTGACAGTGCCGGAAAACACCCTTAAATAAACTTAAATGAATTCCTATTTCAACTGACAGAACAGGAAAGAGAGTGAGACAGTGAGAGAGAGAGAGAGACAGACAGACAGCAAGAGAGACATTAGATGGACCTGTCTCTCCTCCAGCGAGATATGGAGAGAAAAATAACTCCCTCCCCCTCCTTCAACATGCCTCAACACACAGCTGCATGAGAACGAGAGAGAACTCTGAACACTGAGACTGAACTCTGAATACCAGCTGAACATAGAGAAAGTGATCGAGACGAGCAGAAAGTGGTGTGAATAAGGAAAGAGAAATCTCAACAAGATGACAGAAAGCTGAACAAAGGAAGAAAGATCTGTGCAAGGAAAAGATGATCTAAACATAGTGATCTGAACAAGGAGAGATGCAAAATCTGTAAAGAAGGGTCTGCACAAGGAAAGAGGGATCTGCAGAAGAAGACAAGGAAATACTTGACTGAACACAGAGACATGAACTTGGATAGAGATCTGTAGCTGGCGGGGTTTCAGAGATTTTAAGCCCGAGAGAAATAGACGTGTGCCTGTGTGCGTGAGTGTTTGTGTGTGATGGCCCTGGAGCTACTCTGGACCAGCGTGAGTTTGAGTGAAGCCCCGAAGACCGAGGAGGAGGGCTAAGGAACTTCCAAAACCATCCAACACAAAGACAATAATGAGTGGAGATGTTCTCTAGCTGAGATATTTTACAGTGTACAAGACTTCAGTTCTGTTTGTGTGTATGTGCGCGTGTCTATTGGGGCACATGGCCGCAGGCAGGCTGGTGTTGGTGGCCGCTGCTGTGGCACTGGCATCCCTGCTGTTGAATGCGGCCGCAGCGCTTGGGTCTGGCTGGGTTCTGCAAGCACTGGAGGACGGGCGCAGACGCAACGTGGGACTCTGGAGGGTATGCGCATATGACGCCGACATGCAAGTACAGCCGAGTGCTCTTGCTACTACTAATGCTGGCATGCATGTGCCATGCCAGACTCTCAGCTGGGGAGCTGACCTCGCAGGTTACCAGGAGTCACGCAGCACTGTCAAACGTGAGTGTGTGTGGTAATAATAATAATAATAATAATAATAATAATAAATTACATTTATGTAAAGTTTAAGACTCAAAGATGACTACAATTCTAAACTATTCAAACAAATAACAACAACAGGACCACACAGATACCAAAACAAAAGGACAAACAGAAAAAAAGTGACCGGAAGAGAGAAGTTCAGAGAAAGAGACTGTTGCATATGTGAAGGATCAGAATTCCAAAAGATTTGAGGTCACATCCATAGTACTGATAAATCACAATATATCTGGACACCATCTAAATGTACTGCATCAACAAAATCTTAGGAAAGGACTGTAGGTAGCTTACTTTATATACTTTTAGATATGTTAAAAGATATTTTACAAGGTTGTCAATTTGACCTGAGTTACCCGTTTTCTGTCAAAATAAACAGTAATTGTGCTTCTTTGTGGATACAGCTACATTATCCTATATCTATATCATTTGGTCAACTAAGTAGCAAAATAGCCTTAGTGGCAGGCAAATTGTTGAGTAGCAAGTTACACAAATATAAAGACAAATACAGTGGAACCTCAGAATTCGAACTTAATTGGTTCCAGATGGTTGTTCGAACTCTGATTTGTTCAAACAGAAAAGAAGCGGCCAGAAGAAAGAAGTTCAGGAGAAAGGATGGTTATACGCAAGAAAGAAATAAATGATTGAGATTAGATTTAAATGCAGCTAAGGAGTCAGACTATTGGATATGTGAAGGACCAGAGTTCCAAAAGTGAGGAGCAAAAGGCTTGATCACTTAAACTTTGAGGAATGCTGAGCATTCCAGCAGGACAGGATCTCACGGTGTAGGTTTGTATGGCTGAAGGAGATCAGCGAAGCATGAAAGGGCAAGGTTACTGAGGGCTTTATATGTGAGGATCAGTACTTTAAGCCAATAGAGGCTTTTGAGAACTGGAATAATGTGATGGTGGGACCAGTTGCAAGTCTGGAAATGAGCAGGAGCATTCAAGAGAACAGTAGCAACAATAGCATTGTTAATTTAATCAGTAATACATTAACGTGTTTCTACTAGTGTACCACTAAGTTTCTTCACTTTTACTGGCTCTGTTTAATAAAACGATACATGCTCACTGGCCACTTTATTAGGTATGCCTTGCTAGTACCGGATTGGACCCCCTTTTGCTCTCAGAACTGCCTTAATTCTTCATGACATAGATTCGTCAAGGTGTTGGAAACAGTCCGCAGACATTTTGGTCCATATTGCCATCAGGCAGTTGCTGCAGATTTGCGAATGATACGAGTCTCCCATTCCACCACATCCCAAAGGTATCCTCCTGGATTGAGATCTGGTAACTGTGGAGGCCCAGCGAGTAGAGTGAACTCACTATCATGTATAAGAAACCAGTTTGAGATGATTGGAGCATTGTGACATGGTGGCTTTTCTTGCTAGAAGTAGCCATCAGAAAATGGTAAACTGTGATCATAAATGGATGGACATGGTCAGCAGCAATATCTCAGACAGGCTGTCATGTTTAAATGCTGCTCAGCTGATATTAAAGTATGCCAAAATAATCCCCCACACCATTACACCACCACCAGCAGTCTGAACTTTCAAGCTGTTCCCAAAAATTCTAACCCTACAATTCGAATATTGCAGCAGATATCGAGGTGAGCTCATGTGAACTGTAGCCTCAGTTGCCTGTTCTCAGCTAATAGGTGTGGAACCTGGTGTTGGTGTCTTCTGCCTAACTCAGTTGTATCGAGTGGTTATTTGAGTTACAGTTGCCTTCAATCAGCTCAAACCACTCTGGCCATTTTCCTCTGACATCTGGCATCATCATGGCATTTTTGCCCAGAGAACTGCCACTCACTTGATATTTTCTCTTTTTTCGGACCACTCTCTGTAAACCCTAGAGATGACTGTGTGTGAAAATCCCAGTAGATCAGCAGTTTCTGAAATACGCAGACCAGCTCGTCTAGCTCCAACAACCATGTCACATTCTTCCCCATTTTGATGCTTGGTTTGAACTTCAGCAGGTCATCTTGACCTTATCTACATGCCTAAATGTACCGAGTATCTGCCATGTGATTAAACATGTGCATTAATGAGCACTTCAACAGCAGTAACTAATAAAGTGACTGGTGAGTATATACGCTATCCAAAGTTTTGATTATAATGCAGTGATTTGATGTCACAGCCATAACACTGATAAATCACTATATATCTGGACACCCTGCAGATGTACTGCATCAACAAACAATCTTAGGAAAGGACTGTAGGTAACTTATGTTAGTTGGCCGCTTATGTTTCAAACTTAGGTAAAAAAATATTTTACAAGGTTGTCAATTCTTTCCTGAGTTCCCTGTTATCTAGCTTTCCTACAGTCAACTTAAGCAGTGCTTTTTGTGGATGTAGCTACATTAGCGGAGACACCCTTTACAGGTACCTACGTCATTTGGTCAATTAGCAACTGGCTAACTAGCCTTTGTGGCGTAGCAAGTTACACAAATATAAAGACAAATGTGGCCGTTATACTAGAAGCCAAACAACTGACATTAATTTGTATATTTACAAGTTTGACCCACTGTGCTTTTTAAATTTGAAGGAGGATTTGTTGAACAAAATCACAGATGAATGCTGATTCCTGAATATTACACTAGTTTGACTCCAAAGTGCACTAATACTCCCCCAAAAACGCTGACTACCTAGGAAAATCCAGTGGCAGTGTAGTAACTTAGACTGGTGTTTGATGAGTTTTTAATCATACACTGAGCCTAGTGGACCATATACAGTGTGCTAGTGTTTATAATCCTTATAACTGCAAATGCATGAGAAAACATCAGTAAATTGGAATGACAGATTACTTTACAAACCAGTGAACATGGAAAGTTCAAAGTTCCAAGTTCAATGGAAGCCATACAAGACCATTGTATTCCTCGATCTGGGGCCCCACGCAAGACCTCATCCCGTAGGGTCAAAATGATCATGAGAACGGTGAGCAAAAATCCCAGAACTAAACGGAGGGACCTGATGAATGACCTACAGAGAGCTGGGACCAAAGTAACAAGGCTACCATCAGTAACACACTACGCCGAGAGGGACTCAGATCCTGCAGTGCCAGGCGTGCCCCCTGCTTTATCCATTACATGTCCAGGCCCATCTGAAGTTTGCCAGAGAGCATATGGATGATCCAGAAGAGGATTAGGAGAATATCATGTGGTTGACAGCTGTTTTGCTGCCTTTAATTCCGTGGGACGTTTAATTCCGGGGTTGCCAGATCCCACATGTAAAAAAAAAGCTACAGTCAATAGAAAAAGAGCCCAAATAAAGTCAAGACTTTAGAATAAGCAGACCTGAATTGGTAATTGTGTTGGTTTGGCCATGAGCATGCAAACATTGAGAAAACCGATTGAAATCTGGTAACTCATAAACATGCTATGGGAAACCCGATTACTGGGATAAAATCCAGCTCTCTAATCGGATTATGCAATCTGATTTCTAGATCAGAGTATGCTGTATAAGTGACCACTTGAACAATCAGATACAGAAATCTGACTATGATCGGATTATTAAGTGCATTTAAATGCTCTCAATGTCTGTGTGTACTCAGGAATGTTCATACTTAGAGGTTCGGTGTAAAGGTGGCACACTCCGGAGAATCACACAACCTGGCACAACCTAGTGTTCATCCTAACTTAGATATGGGAAACGGAAAGACTCAGCAGCGGATGCTGGGTAGCAGGAAGTGTTGCCCGCATTGTACATCTGTGTGGAGGGGACTACATCTGCCAACACACACAGAGACACACGCCCACGCCTTGCCCTGAAATACTTCACAATCCTATGACTCAGAACCCCTGTGTGTGCATGCACACCTGCTTTAGGATCCTCTAAACCTGTTTCTGCTCTCAGATCACATTCTACTTCAGTTAAAGAATACACTGCTCACATTATCTGTACCCATTTTACTAGGGGTGCCAATATTTCTGGAGTTGGCTGTAACATAATCCCGTACTTAACATAGCAGACAGTCACTGGAACATACCTGTACAGAAATCAGTTTCAACACAACACGAGTTTTTTAGTGCATACTTTCTTGTAAGTAACACTCCACATTTCTGATCTCAGTTCAGTTCGACATGATGCGAGCATGTAACCTGATGGCAACAGTGGCTTTGTCTCTGGGTCAGCTGATCTTCCTGCTGGGGTTTCTGAAGTTAAAGTGCATTACCCAGGATTCTCCTTGGTGGGAGGAGGCCATTGCTGCCCTATTTCAACTGGCCAGTAAGTACACACAAATCTTAAACCCTTGTCTTTCTAACCTCCAAATTCCCTCTTAGGGTTCACATTATGAGTGCTGAATTTGATTGTAGGGGAAAGGTCAAGAAACTGTGTGAAATCACCTGACCTCCAGTGATTATTAAGTGATATTTAATATTACATTCTATATATCCCATAGACAACATATCATTCTTAAGTATCACCAGTGGTACTTTTTATTCAGTAGTAATTATGGTGTAAAAGTTTTATTTATTAGTATTCAGTTAACATTCCATTACTGGCCTTGATGCCCTAAAAAAACAACTTCCATTTTCAAAGTTCTACAACTGAAAGAAACCAAAAATGCCCATGTTATTGTGTGTGATCCAGATTGGATTTTATGTCTGATTTGTCAATCTGTTTGTCAATTGTTTTATCAGTGGTATAATTACCATATATAATTAATTATTTCTCAGTTTCTTTATTTGAATACAATCATAAAATACAGGAAATGTGTATGCATTATTAAAAAAAAAAAAAAAAAAAAGCTTCTACAGGCTTACTGGCAGTACTTAGTGTGACCTCCCCTTACACTTGAGTTCAATAGTAATAGCAATAGCAAACTTCATCAAGATGAAGTTCATCAAGTTGACCCTTCTCAGTCCAAAGAACTTGACCAGAAATATTTGTTTTTTGGCAGGTAAAGGCAGCCAGAATCCAGTTTTTCCAGAAGTGGATCATGTGAAAATGCTAAGATGTGCTAAAGCCACAAAGACTGATGAAAATCATGGAAATGAGTATTATGGAGTAACGTAATCCAAGCTTGAAAATTTGGGGTCAACAATACAGTGGTGCTTGAAAGTTTGGAACCCTTTAGAAATTTTCTATATTACTGCAATAAACTATGACCCTAAAACATCATCCCATTTTCCCCCCACAAAGTCCTAAAAGTGATAAAGAGAACCCAATTAAACAATGGGACAAAATATACTTGGTCATTATTTATTGAGGAAAATGATCCAATATTAAATATTAGTGAGGGGCAAAAGTATTGAACTTCTAGAATTACAGTTAATTTGAAGGTGAAATTAGAGTCATGTGTTTTAATCAATGGGAATGCCAATCAGGTTGTGAGTGGGCACCCTGTTTTATTATTAGTGAGTCGGAAAACTATGTGAAACCCGTTTGCTTTCAGTATCTGGTGTGACCCCCTTGTCAGCAATAACTGCAACTAAACGTTTCCTATACTGTTGATCAGTCCTGCACACCGTCTTGGAGGAATTTTAACCCATGTTTGGTGGTTTCCTCAATTAACTGCTCACTTGCAGTCCTTCCACAACATTTCGATTGGATTAAGGTCCAGGGCTTTGACTTAGCCATTCCAAAACATTACTTTATTCTTCTTTACCATTCTTTGGTAGAACGACTTGTGTGCTTAGGGTGGGGGGGGGGGGGGGGGGGGGGGGGGGGGGGGGGGGGGATGTGGGGGGGGGGGGGGGGGGGGGATTTTTGTGGTTTGTTTTTTACTTTATTTTTTTTTTTTTTTTGTTGCCCTTTTCCTTTCTTCCTTCCCCCCCCTTCTCTTTCTCATTTCTTCCTACTTCTTTCTTTCTGCTCTTTTCTCCTTCTCTGATATAATTCAGAATTCAGTGTTTCCATCAATGATGGCAAGCCGTCCTGCCCACATGCAGCAAAATAGGCCCAATCATGATACTACCACACCATTTTTCACAGATGGATAAGGGTTTCTTATGCTGGAATACAGGGTTTTTCCTTCTCCAAATTAACTAATTTTCTTTTAACCCAAAAGTTCTATTTGGTCTCATCCGTTCACAAAACATTCTTCAATAGCCTTCTGGCTTGTCCCGTGAACTTTAGGACACTGCAGGGAGCATCATGTTCTCTTTGAAAGCAGTGGCTTTCTTCTTGCAGCCCTGCATGCACACCATTGTTGTTCAGTTTTCTCTGATGGTGGACCATGAACATTAACATTAGCCAATGTGAAGAGGCTTCATTTGCTTAGAATTTACCCTGGGGTCCTTGTGACCTCGCCAACTATTACACGCCTTGCTCTTGAGTGATCCTTGTTGGTCAACCACTCCTGGGGAGGGTAACAATGCTCTTGAATTTCCTCCATTTGTACACATCTTCCTGACTGTGGATTGGTGGATCCAAACTCTTTAAATATGTTTTTGTAACCTTTTTCCGGCCTGATGAGCATCAGCACTCTTTTCCTGAGGTCTCAGAAATCTCCTTTGTTCTGCCATAACTTCCACAAACATGTGCTGTGCACGCATAACTTTTGGTAGATCCCTGTTCTTTAAATAAAAACAGGGGTGCCCACTCACACCTGAGTGTCATCCATTGATTGAAACACTACTATTTCACCTTCAAATTAACTGCTAATTTCTAGAAGTTACATACTTTTGCCCCTCACTAATATTTAATATTGGATCATTTTTTTCAACAATAAATCACCAAGTATAATATTTTTTGGTCTATTTGTTTTAAACTAGGTTCCCTTTATCTACTTTCAGAACTTGTGTGAAAATCTAATGTTTTTTAGGTCATATTTGTACAGAATCTCAAAATTCCTAAACCTTTCAAGCACCACTGTATATGGTCTATACCTTTGCTAAAACACAAACCTAATGATGGCCTAAGACTTTTCTTGCATAGTTAGTGCAGTTTTTGTTTTTCACTTTCTACTGAAGAAAAAACTCCAATTATAATTTGTATAACACATGTACTTGTGGACCACTTTTCAACCTCACCAAAACATTTTTGATGAGATTTTCTGGCTTTTCTGTCAGTTTTTATAACAAAATTCATCAACGTAAAATGACCACGCTTGTCTCAGTGGCTTTAATTTAAACTACCTTCACCTAATGTTGTAAAAAAAAAAAATAGTTAAGCATTGTGATGATGAAAGTTAAAAATTGTATTGGGAAACACCGTCTGAATAAATCATGGATTTTCTCCTCTCTCTCTCTCTTCTCTCTCTCTCCTCACACACACACACCCACCCATCACACACCCACCCACCCACCCACAATATTCCCCTCCATCCGCCACTCCAAAGTTCAAGAATATGAGTGCTGATCCGATCCCAACTCACCATTGCACATGCACACACTTCCAATCTACAAAGCTATTCTAAGAAACTTGATAAACCCCCCCACCCCGCCAGAACAAAACCAAGAACACACATCGTTTGCCACGTACCGAATATTAAAGCCTGGTGACTCTCTGCATGGGCCAAAAAACACACAAGACAGCCCTATAGGCTTTTAGTATTGAGTTTTAGAGGACCCACAGCTTTGAGGATTCTAACACTGCAAACTACAGTGCAGGAAGCTTACAAACACACACACCTCAGTCAGAAAATAGACACAGAGGAAGCTATCACAGCAAGAGCTCCATAACACTGATGTTCATAGACAAGATTGTCAATATCAGCATGACAAACACAACTACAGTTTCTGCAAGTACTTAAAGTGCCAAAGTGTGCGGGTTTGTGGATGTGGAAAATCACATTTACAGCATTTACATCATACCCTTATCCAGAGCGACTTACAGTTGATACAATCTTACAATCCAAGCAATTGTGGGTGAATGGCCTTTCTCAAGGACCCACCAGTGGCAGCTTGGCAGAGGTAGGATTTGAACCCTGGACCTTCTGGTCCAGAGTCCAGTACCTTAACCGCTGGGCTACAATGCTGTAAATGCAAATGGAAAATCACATCAACAACAGAGAAATGAACATTTACATTTACATTCACAGCATTTAGCAGACGCCCTTATCCAGAGCGACTTACAATTCATACAATCTTACAATCCAAGCAATTGTGGGTTAAGGGCCTTGCTCAAGGACCCAAGAGTGGCAGCTTGGCAGAGGTGGGATTTGAACCCTGGACCTTTTGTTCCATAGTCCACTACCACTGCTGAACCCTGTCAGCAGGGGCAAATTCCATGTTACCATTACCTGTTCATTGTTGTTTAATTAAGAGAGAATCTGTCCTGTGAAGATAAAGATATTAGAAGGTTATAGATGATAAGAGATGAGAAAAGCCCAGATTTTTGTAGTTGGTAGGTATACATAGTGCTAAAGGAGCCCAGGGAGACCAGACTTTACTAAACATCATTGTAAGTCACAGTTGATCACAGTAGAGATTCATATGTTAAAAAGTATTTTTGTGAATTTTAAAACTTTTCATAAGTTAATAAAGTTAGGGCGGCACTGTGGTGCAGTGGTTAGCACTGTCGCCTCACAGCTCCGAGATCCCCGATTTGAACCCAACCCCAGGCTCCGCCTGTGTGGAGTTTGCATGTTCTCCCATGTTTGCGTGGGTTTTCTCCGGGCACTCTGGTTTCCTCCCTCATTTCAAAGATGTGCGTTAGGTTAATCTGTGTTTCCAAAGTGCCCCTTAGAGTGTGAATGTGTGTATGAGTGTGTAAGTGTATATGCCCTACGATGGGTTGGTGCCCTTTCTAGGGTTGTTCATGCCTTGCGTCCTGTGTTTGCCAGCTAGGCACTGGCTCTCCCACGACCCTGGCTAAGATAAGCGGATGAGACAATGAAGTTACTAAAGTAGTAAGTCATGATGTATACCCAGACATAACAAGACTTGTTCTGTGACCTGTTTCTCCCATCTTGGACTAGATTCTCCTCATTTGTAAGCACTTCGGAAAACGACACTTTCAAATAAACAGAGAAAACAAAGTCTTTGGATGATTAAAGGGTGTGGGAATCGTATTATGAATATTTCAAACAACTTTAAACCCTTCTTTGACAATGATTTGGATTCATGACACGGCAAGCTAAGTATGATCTAATACAAATGTTTCAGCATAAGGACCATCTAGTTTGTAAGGGTTATAAACATGTTCATTGTAATTTTGGACACTAATACTAACTTAACTGATAAGGGCATAAAAATAGAAACTCAAAATTGGTAAAACAGCAACATACATCAAAACAACAATTAAATAACTAAATCGAAACTGTTAATACGTATGACATTAATAATTCTTTTTACTTTGTGTTCTGGAGTGGAGTGGGTCTAATGTTACATAAATTAAGAATTTAATACTGATTTTAATATTCATTTTTTCGAGGCTCCCCAAAGTGTTCCATAGATGTTCCACTGCCTTTAACTCCATGGCACGTGTAATTCTAGGGTTGCCAGATCCAGCAAGAAAAAAATCTGTTAAGTCAATGGAAAAAAAGGCCAAATAAAACAACTCATCCACGCAGTTACCATTCGGGTTACTGTTATACATGCAACGAGTAACCCAATTACTGGAATAAAATCCAGCATTCTTTATAGGATTTCTTAATCTGTTGTCTAGATCGGAGTAGGCATGTAAACGCACTGAGTGTAACCTTGCTGCTGTCATGATTAGCTGATGATGCTGCTGTGACATTAAGTAAACAAACAAACAAGCAAGCATATAAAAACTTGAATCGAAATTGTATCAGCTCAGTAATGAATCAAAGCGTATCAAATCGCTCCCTGCTTAACTGTATAGTTTTTCTATCATACTGTAAACTGTGCATCAAGATGTTTATCTCACTGTTTGAAAGGGATTCTCCCCTACTTTACAGTAATGTTAAGATTTATGTTCTGTGAGCTTTAATAGAGTGGTGTAAATTTGGATTGGACCCACTGCAGTTTTTAAAGAACTGAGTGTATTCATTTTGTTGTTTATTGTGTGACTTTCAGGAGAGTGACAATCTATTGCTATATTAATGTGTGTGTGTGGTTATATTTAGCTGTCATGAGTATGTTAGCGTCAGGCAGGCGCCAGGATATCCCTGTTCTGTTGGGGGAAATGCCTGCCACTACCTGTTATGCAAAAACACACCAGAGCAGAGGAAGGAGGGGAGCGCTAACACACTCACACTCACAGCTACAAAAGATGAGCGCACAACACAACCTCAGTACATGCATTTATGTGCCAGCAGTATGTCTTGGACAGTGTGTGCGTTTGTGAGACACTATATTGTGCATTGTGTAAATCATTCTGTACTTGCAACTTTATTAGTACACTGATCCGCCACAATATTAAACCACCTCCTTTAACAGGTCCACTTACCACATAGAAGCACTTTGCAGTTCTAATTACAGACTGTAGTCCATCTGATTCTCTACATACCTTGTTAGTCCCCTTTACTCTGTTCTCTAATGGTCAGGACCTCCACAGATCAGGTACTATTTGGGTGGTGGATCCTTCTCAGCACTGCAGTGACACTGACGTGTGTGAGTGTGTGTTGAGTTGGTATGAGTGCATCAGACACAGCAGTGCTGCTGGAGTATTTAAACACTGTGTTCACGCACTGTTCCTCTATCAAACATATCTACCTTATGGCTCCACCATGTAGATGACAGTAGCTCAAATGTTGTTGCACAGTTTGTGTTAGTCATCCTCTAATTCTTCATCAGTGCTCACAGGAGGGTGCCTACAGCCTACAGTTTAAATACTCCAGCCGCACTGCTGTGTCTGATCAACTTATACCAGCACAACACACATTAACACACCACCGCATCAGTGTCACTGCAGGGCTGAGAAAGATCCACCACCCAAATAGTATCAGATCTGTGGGGGTCCTGGCCATTAGAGAACAAAGTAAAGGGGACAAAGTATGTAGAGAAACAGATGGACTACAGTCTGCAATTGTAGAACTACAAAATGGACATATGGTAACTGGAGCTGATATAGTTGACAATGAGCAACGGAACTCATCAATGAGGTGGCTTTAATGTTATGTTCACATCTACACAGTGTGTGTGTTTGTGACACTGCTACACAACTGTGACAGCAACCTGGAACTATTCTGTGCATACTAAGTACTTAGTGATATGTCTTACTATTTATTGTCAAATTAAAAAAGATAAGTATTTGACATACAACTAATATAATGTACTAATAAAAATGACTCAAATGATTTACGCACCATTGAAATATTAATTATTATATAGTTTACTATCAACTGGTAAACACTGCTGGGCTGAAATGAAGAAGCAGTCATAAGAAGCTTGATGGCAGTGTACCGATTTTCCCTTACCAGCACTAGCAAGTTAGTTTCTTGATCATCATTAAATACAGAGCTAGACGATATGGAAGACTTTTGTAAGTTATTCCCAAAAACCGAGCTCACAGCCTGAATGACAACTCTTTAAAGTCTTTTCTATTACTTTTATGGCAAGCTTTACTAAACTCCATTTAATTGAAAAGGGTTCACAAACTTTCTTGAAACTACACATATAACAGTACTGCAGTAGTGTGTTGACATAGGACGTGTCTTGGGTGGGGTATCGGAAGATCAGGTTAAGTGTCCTTTATATTTGACTGGTTTACACAATGTCAGAAGACAGACTGTGTCTGACTAACTGAAAATGTCCCTTTGCACGTACGCACACAGGTCACTAAAGAATGACTGTGTTGGACTGGACATTTCATTCACTGCAGGCAACCAAAGCAGCTCTAATCGTGCTTCAGACATAAACATCTGTCTGCCTGCTGTACAGTACATGAATGAAAGCCGGGCAGTACATGAATGTTTCCATTTTGGGGAATGTTAATGCTGTAAAAACACACACACACACACACACTTGACTGGAGGTCGTGAACGGCCTTGGCATACAGAGAATCAGACACCATTACAATGGAGAGGAAATCTAAGAGGAATACACACATCGACAGTCAGACT
Organism: Ancistrus triradiatus; assembly: GCA_025084515.1. NCBI lineage: Eukaryota > Metazoa > Chordata > Actinopteri > Siluriformes > Loricariidae > Ancistrus > Ancistrus triradiatus. The sequence continues at coordinate 39,975 of JAJAGP010003968.1, read as the reverse complement.
GGCCTGGAGTCACACTGCTGTGTGTAAGATTATTCAGGTTAGGCAACATGGGAGGGGTGGAAGGAAGGAAGGATGAATTGAAGAGAGATGGAAGGAAACCAGAGAGATTATAGCCAACCTAAAAAAAAAGGCAGAGAGAGAGACAGAAAGACAGACATACAGTGAGAAAGACTGTGAGATGAGAGAGAAAGATAGGCAGACCAAACTGATTATCCACCAGTACTCTGTGGTAGGTGGTCAATGGGGTTCTGGGAGGATTCTTAGTAACATTTCCCTGGCCAAAGCAACAAGGGGGAGGGGTCATTGTCCTTACAGTAATGTCAATTAACACCCCTTGGCCAATCGGAAACTGGGTCCACTTACAAAAAATACCATGGTGAAAGATAAACGTTCACAAAAATAACCCTGAACTATGAGCAATGTTTATTCAGAGAGGCCGCAACTCTTCCTCGCAATCTTGCTGGAATCCATTCCCACACAAAAATAAACTTTCCAGTCTACATGTCACCCCAGAGTACAAGCTACAGCCCCCTAAAATCTGTCTCCTCAGAAACACAACAGGCTATATACAGTACTTTGTTGTGCCTAGAGGACATGAGACGATCAGAATCCTGGAATAGTTGTGATGCCCACACAAGCAAACATCGGCTGCTGCTCATGTTTGTTGTACGTCATCAAGTGCAGACAACGATTAGAAATGAAACCTGGAGAAATCCCCAACAAAGTGTACATGACTACACAATAGTCCAGACCGCTTGTTATACACATGGTCACACTATGAGTACAATACACAGTGCCACACAGTTATTAGTCACCTACGTAGGCGGAATGGGTAGGGTGATTTAGAAAAAAAATTATACATCAACCATCCTGTCTGTCCAACTATCTATCTAGCTATCTAGCTATCCATCCATCCATCAGGGTGCTTTGTGAAGCCTTTCCTAGAAGAAGCAGCAGTTTCTAAATTTCTGCATGAATATGACTTTTAACAAGATCAGGTTTTCACAACAGCTCATACTTAGCCATTTATTTGTTGAGGAAACTGACAGTATTACATACAGTGATGCTTGAAAGTTTGTGAACCCTTTAGAATTTTCTATATTTCTGCATAAATATGACCTAAAACAAAATCAGATTTTCACGTCCTACAAGTAGATAAAGAGAACCCAATTAAACAAATGAGACAAAAATATTAAACTTGGTTATTTATTTATTGAGGAAAATGATCCAATATTACATATTAGTGAGTGGCAAAAGTATGTGAACCTCCAGGATTAGAAGTTAATTTTAAGGTGAAATTATAGTCAGGTGTTTTCAACTAATGGGATGACAATCAGGTGTGAGTGGGCACCCTGTTTTATTTAACAGGGATCTATCAAAGTCTGCTCTTCACAACACGTCTGTGGAAGCATATGTCACGATCAAAGGAGATTTCTGAAGGCCTCAGAAAAAGAGTTGTTGATGCTCATCAGGCTGGAAAAGGTTACAAAACCATCTCTAAAGAGATTGGACTCCACCAATCCAAACTCAAACAGATTGTGTACAAATGGAGGAAATTCAAAAAATGCATTGTTACCCTCCCCAGTGTTCGACCAAAGATCACTCCAAAAGCAAGACAGTTGGTGAGGTCACAAACTTCTAAGCAACTGAAGGCCTCTCTCACATGGGCTACTGTTAATGTTCACGAGTCCACCATCAGAAGAACACTGAACAACAATGGTGTGCATGGCAGGGTTGCAAGGAGAAAGCCACTGCTCTTAAAAAAAAGAACATTGCTGCTTGTCTGCAGTTTGCTAAAGATCACGTGGACAAGCCAGAAGGCTATTGAAAGAATGTTTTGTGGATGGATGAAACCAAAATAGAACTTTTTGGTTTAAAAGAAAAGCGTAATGTTTGGAGAAAGGAAAACACTGCATTCCAGCATAAGAACCTTATCCCATCTGTGAAACATGGTGGTGGTTTGGGCCTGTTTTGCTGCATCTGGGCCAGGACGGCTTGCCATCATTGATGGAACAATGAATTCTGAATTATATCAGAGAATTCTAAAGGAAAATATCAGGACATCTGTCCATGAATTTAAATCTCAAGAGAAGGTGGGTCATGCAGCAAGACAACGACCTAAAGCAAAAATCGGTCTACCAAAGAATGGTTAAAGGAAGAATCAAGTTCATGTTTTGGAATGGCCAAACAAAGTCCTGATCTTAATCCAATCGAAATGTTGTGGGGAAGGACTGAAGCGAGCAGTTTAATGTGAGGAACCCACCAAACATCCCAGAGTTGAAGCTTTCTGTACGGAAGAATGGGCTAAAATTCTTCCAAGCCGGTGTGCAGGACTGATCAACAGTTACAGGAAACGTTTAGTAGCAGTTATTGCTGCACAGGGGGGTCACACCAGATACTGAAAGCAAAGGTTCACATACTTTTGCCACTCACTAAAATGTAATATTGGATCATTTTCCTCAAATAAATAAATTACCATGTATAATATTTTTGTCTCATTTGTTTAACTGGGTTCTCTTTATCTACTTTTAGGACTTGTAAGAAAATCTGATGATGTTTTAGGTCATATTTATGCAGAAATCTAAAACATTCTAAAGTGTTCAGAAACGTTCATGCACCGCTGTATCTGTATGTGGCAAATGTATGTGACCCTCTAGGTTAGCAGTTAATCTCAATGTGATTTTAGAGTCAGGTTTCACTCAATCAGGTGACGGCATGGTACGCTGCCTCACAGCAAGAAGGTCCTGGGTTCAATCCCAGGGTGGAGCAGGCTGGGTCCTTCTGTGTGGAGTCTGCATATTCCTCGTCGTGTCTGTGTGGGTTTATTCCGGGTACTCCGGTTTCGTCCCACAGTCCAAAGACATGCGTGTTAGGTTAATTAACTATGCTAAATTGTCATTGAATTGAGTGTATATATATGACTAGTCTTAGTGTTAACTTGTGTATAAATAGTAACCTTGTGTGTGTGTCGCTGAAATGATAACTGATGCCGATAGCAACGTTAAATAAACCAACAAACAAACAATGAAGTGACAGTCAGGAGTGAGTGGGTGCCTTGCTGTAATTTAAACAACAGATATACAAGTCCAGGTGAAAATTTAGTTTTTCAAATCACAAAAATTTCTTAAATTCTGTTTTCACTTAATCATTATTGGATATTGAGTGCAAATTGGCAAATTGATGGAGGGCAATTTTTTATTTTATTTTAGCACAGGGCCTCAACATAGTGTGAAAAACCTGAAAAGATTTTCCAAATGCATCGTATATGTAATATCAGATTATTTTCAGCAATTAACAAACAACCATTTATTATTTTGTGTCTTCAGTCAATAGTGGATTCTCTTTATCTAATTTTAGGACTAATATGAGTCTCATTTATGCAGAAACAATTCTACAGGGTTCACAAACTTTGAAGCCTCACCATATACATTTGTCTATATGTAAATTATATTCACATTTATAATAATTCTTGATGTGTCACTTTATATATTGGTTAGTTTTAATGTATTTACATATCAAGTAGACGACAATGCAAGTATAACAATGGAATCTAATGAATTTTTCATGTCTGAAAAATATGTTACTCATAAGCCAGTACACACTGGAATCATTTGTGTGTCTGATTCGGTGTCTTTGTGTTTAAATCTGCAGGTTTTGTACTGGTGATTGGCCTGGTGTCATTTTACAGGATCGGTCCGTACACACACCTCTCATACTCGTGCTACATGGACATCGTCGCATGTCTTTTGGCTACACTGGCTGCTGCCATGCTTATCTGGAACATTCTGCACCGGTGTGACGACTGCACCGGAAGACCACCAGTCATTTTCATTGGTCGCTCACTCACCATGAACTTCCCACCACGCATAGACAATGAATATGTGGAGTCACCATGCTGACACGCAGCCTCAGTGGTGTAGGAGAAGAACTTGAACAAAGGATGATTTTTTTTTTTTTAATCACCAAATTCAAACCAGAGCTCCAAACAGTCATCACGGATGAGCAAATGAAGATATTGAGCCTGCACACACACACACACACACACACACACACACACACACACACACACACAAAAAAAAAATACCCAATATAGCTTATACTTATTGCTGGGTCATTACTGTCAGAGTTTAAGTTAAATTTGATCGGTCAGTATCAAACTAAGTATTACCACAACAGCTTACCTGATGTTATCTAGCGTCTAGATATTATTTGGCTAATTGACTAATGCAAGACAGCTACTGGCAGAAGGGTTATTCTAATGCTAGTCATGCGATAAAATTGTCAAAGACCTATATTTAGCGAACCGGCTAACTCAATGTTGCTAATCTAATATACTGAGCAATTAAACCAGTTTTATGCTAACCTTTATGGCATACTGTTGAAATACACTGCCTGGCCAAAACAAGGTCACACACTCTAATATTTCATTGGACGCGGTGGCATCGTTTCCACAAGCTTCTGCAATGTCACAATATTAATGTCCAAAATTGCATTAAATTTTTCCCCAAGATCTTGTATTGATGATGGGAGATTTGGACCACTGCGAAAAGTCTTCTCCAGCACATCGTAAAGATTCTCAAAGAGGTTCAGGTCTGGACTGGTGGTGGCCAATCCATGTGTGAAAATGATGTCTCATGCTCCCTGAACCACTCTTTCGCAAGTTGACCCTCCTGAAACAGATGAACATCTTTTCCACGACCACAGGATGGGTCTTTCGACATGGTTGTTTAACAAATGAGAAGCTACTCGCTGTACCATGTTAGGGTTAAAGAACTTGTTGCCAGCTGAAACATAATAACCGACTCAGTAATTATCCGATGGGCTCTTTCTTTTAACTATTTGCCTAGTTAAATTCAGGTGGTGACCTTTCTTTGGCCAGGCAGTGTATAACGTACAGTGTTGAGGTAATGGGATCAAATTTGTTAATGACTGATCAACCATAATTTAACCTCCTGCTCTGTTGACTCAGGAACATGTCACACAAAAGAATTTAAGATGATGAGGAACAGGATGATGTAGAAATAATGAGTGTGTTTACATGTACTTGATAATCCGATAATTTCAGAAAATCTGATTTTGTCAGTAATCAGATCAACGAGTACACATGCCCTTGAGTAATCAGATAATTGCAAATTCTTCATTTTCTCCACAAAGTGTTCAATAGCACACTAGTACAATATTACAGCAAATTTCGGTCTTTTTTTCGCTAGCCACTGCATGTGCATGGGCAGCTCAAGAAAATCAGATAGCTGGCATACATCCACTGAGAAATCTGATTACTGGGATAAAATCCCGCTTTACCGAATTTATCCCAGTCATTTATTTATTATTTAATCTGATTTCTAGATCGGAGTATGTTGTATACATGACCGCTTGAATAATCGGAATATTCAGATAACTGCAGAAATGTGACTATGATCGGATTATTAAGCGCACTCAGTATCACTTTCACTCACTATATCACTCACTCCTGAAATGGCTCCTGCTGCTGTTCTGTAGCTCCAGAAAGCCTAAACCTTCTCGCCTACAATCGATCACCTTGTCTCCAGCTGAAAAGATTCATCATGGATATAGCACTGCAACTTACACACAACCACAAACACACACAAACACCGCTGTTGACATCACAGCTGAAATGTGCCTCACAGTGATCCGATTTCAAGCTGGTTCTTGACATTTGTTAATGTTTTCTCTGCACTTCCACACCGTACAGTTATATATGTGTCTGTTTCATTCCTTAATATAAATGTTCAGATTTAAAATATAATTATTTGGTACCAAACTCTTTATAGTCAGCAAGTGTTGCCCCTCGTTTCACTCCTCTTTTCAATGTCCACTTCCCCCTCCCCTTTAGTAATATATAGATCTATACAACATATTCATACAGAGTGAGTACAGTAGCTCCAGTGTTTTCGAGATGTGATTGCTTTATTAGTCAGCTTATGGTACCACATTTAACTCTGTAGGGTTGGGTTAAGTATATTATAGAACTTTAATCAAAATAATTATTTACGTAATTATTCATCACCAATCTATTCAACTGGGCACTTTTACCCTGATGAGGATTACAATGCAGAATAATATTATTACTTAAATAATAAACTTTACTACAACTGTTCACTGTCTGTTTGTTATGTCCCTTTTGCCATGGCCCAACCACAATTTTTCATTTGGAAGAGATCCACAGAGATTTGGATTATCCACAGAGAACACAGGGCACAACTGACCAGGACTTGAACCTGGGTGCCTGAGGTGGTGAGCTACCACCAGAGCACCCAGTAATTTTTCAACATGAAATCAATAGTTTTATGTTTCAGGTGGTGTGTGTCTACCAGTCAAATATTTCGACGCACATGTTCATTACAGGGTCTTTGTTATCTCTACACTAACAAATAATACTGAAGACATCAAAACTAAGAAATATGCAATAGAGTTGACAGAATGTCTTGGAAAACCTTGGAAGACCTTACATGTCTTTCTGTATTTAATACATAAAACATGGTCTAATCTTACATTAAATGTGGTCTTTACTATAAAACTTTGGTAAAGTTGACCTAAAACAGTCGGTACAATCTTTACCACAAAAAGCACTCTTTTGGCACCAGGTGTATCACTGACATTACTGACAGCAATGTTCTCAATAGCCTGACAATGTACTGGAATTTCCATGCACATCCATCTCTAGGGTTTACAAAGAAAAGTTCCAGTCAGCGGCAGTTCTCTGGGCAAAAAAAATCCCTTGCTAATGCTAGAGATCAGATCAGAATTGTCAAACTGTTCAAGCTGATAGAAAGGCAACAGTAACTAAAATAACCATGATATGCAAAAGAGCATCTCCGAACTCACAACATGTCGAACCTTGAAGCAGATGGGCTACAGCAGCAAAAGACAATGCTCCTGTCAGCTAAGAACAGTCAACTGAGGCTACAATTCACATGAGCTCAATACAACTGGATAATAGAAGATTGGAAAAACATTGCCTGGTCTGATGAGTCTCGATTTCTGATGCGACATTGGGATGGTAGGGTCAGAATTTGGCATAAACAACATGAAAGCATGGATCCATCCTGCCTTAAGCATCATTTAAACGTCACGGCTTATCTGACTATTGTTGCTGACCATGTCCATGCCTTTATGACCACAGTGTCCCCATATTACATAGTGCACCATGTCACCATGCTCAAAACATTTCCACCTGGTTTCCTGAGCATGACAATGAGTTCACTGTACTCAAATGGCCTCCACAGTCACCAGATCTCAATCCAACAGAGCACCTTTGGGTTGGGGTGGAACAGGAGATTGGCATCACGGATGTGCAAATGACAAATCTGCAGCAATTGCATGATGACATCATGTCAATATGGACCAAAATCTCTGAAGACTATGTTGAATCTATGCCATGAAGAATTACAGTTCTGAAAGCAGAACTGGTCCTAGCACGATGCACCTAATTAAGCAGCCAATGAGTGTATTTATTACTGCAAACATTAACATTAACTAGCGTTATTTTTTTTTTTTTCTAATTAAATACTGTAATTCCTTCAGTAGACAAGGTTTTTATTCAGCTGCCAAATGTTCACCACGAGGAACCTTATTTTTAAGCTCTTTCTGTTCTCTCCGTTTCAGCCAATGAAAATGATCATCACAGATAACATAAAACACAGAATCCCCTCCCCTGACATAATCTTCACTTCATTCTAATTGTACTTACATTATTAATCAAAAAGGAAGTAAAGAGAACTGGCAGTTGCACCACATTGCATCAACCTTCGCCTGGAAGGATCTGACAGCAGGTTACGTCCTACCTTACAGGAACCAGCACAATGCCCCAGTACACACCGAAAATAGCATAAATAGCTTCTTGTCGTAAAGCTGTCATCGTCTGTGTTAAATCCTGTGTTCTTTTCCCTTCGTTTTTCACTGACGCACATGAACAAATTTGCAACCAAAAGAAAAACAGGAACTTCCACCTCTAAACTGTAGTGTGACACATTTCGATACATTAATAGTGGAATTATCTTGTATGGTATCAACTAGGGTTGAACCAATCTCAGGAAATATGAGAGCGCGACAAAAAGAGTGCATTTAGAAGAGAAATCTAAGGTTAAGACTCTTTATTTATACAGTCACGCTCTAAAATTTGTGAAAACATTTTTTTTCAAAAAAAGGCCTGGTTGTGCTGACTGGAATGGTCAAATAAAAGCTCGAGTTGTGAATCAAGAACATTCATTCATTCTTTCACTTTCTTATCCGCTTAATCAGGGCCACAGGAGAGCCGGTGCCTAGCCGGGGGGCACAGGGCGCAAGGCAGGAACAACCCTACACAGGGTGCCAATCCATCGTAGGGTCCATACACACATACACACAAACACTAAAGGCTGAATAAAAAATGGCCTGTTTTTGCTTCACACAATCATCTCCAGACCCTGAACACTTCACACAACAGAGGTAGAAGTGTTGTGAAATATCCATTCCAGTGGATTTAGTCAAAATTCAAATCCCAACATCATCTATTAATTACAACCTGAAACCCCAAAAACCAGTACTTTAAAAAGTAATAATAATAATAATAATAATAAATAATCTGCAATTTCAACAACCTAAACTCTAGTGTTGTATGAAGTACCCAGTACTGGAAGTTAACTCAAGCAAATGTAAGAACAAGCCAAGAGAAAAAGTTTAAAAGTAACTTATTTTTTTTCATACTTTTATCACTGTAACACCAAACAGTTAACAACAGTCAGAAAGCCAAAAGTCAGAGGTCAATTTAATTATTGTTTTATTTCCCATGTATCAATTTAAATAGAATTGAATAGCAAAACCACCACTCTTTATGTAAGCAATTCTCTCATGGTTCAGCCCTCGAATTTTAAAATCCAAGCAACTCCAAGCCCAGTTGGTTTCCAGTTGAGGAAAACATCAGGGTATAAATAACAACCCTAAACTTCAAGAACCTGACACTTCAACAACATGAATTCATTATTTATTCATGTATTTGATTGTTTATTTAACGTCACATCGGTATCAATGGTTATTTTCAACAGGAGCAAAGTTACATCTATACTAGTCAGTCACATTCATACTGGGCCAATTTAGAGGAAACTAGTTAACATAACACGTGTCTTTGGACTGTGGGAGGAAACTGGAGTAAACCCACGTGGACACAGACAGGACACGCAGACTCCACACAGCAAGGAGCCCCCAAAGTCCACCAACCTACAATTTCAACAAGCTGAACTCTACCAGCCTGAAATTTCTATAACCCTCACACTCACAATTTCAACATTAATTTCAATTTCAACATGAACACACACAACCTGTAATTTCAGCAACCACAACTCCCAACACAATGAAGTCCCTAGAACATGTGATTTATCATCTAATCTTCACAACCTGCAATTCAGACAATCTTTCAACACCCTGAACTCCTCAATCTGAACAAAAACCTCAGCAGCCTAAACCTCAATAAAGTGAACTCCCACATCTTGAATATCTAGAACCTGCATTCCCAACAATCAGAAACCCCAATAACATGAACTCCCAACAACCTGTAATTTCAACAACCTAAATTCCCACAACCTGAACAACTACAAACTACAATTTCAGCAACCTGATAGCTAACAACCTGAACTTTAACAGAACCGCATTTCTAAAACATTACTTTCTAAAATATGTGTTTTTACAAACTACATTTTCTTTACCCTAAAACTAATATATCAGAATAAGGTTATAACGTTTACATACAAATGTGGTGTTCAAAACATTCTAAAGGCTAATGGTCAGGTGAATGCTTGCTTGTATTTATCTGTTCATCAGAATGGAAGCTCTCCCAATGGTGCTACTCCCTTCAAACTACCAAACACACACACACACACACACACACACACACACACACACAGCTATTGTACGTGTCTGTGGCATTCATGTGCCAGTCGGCACGTCCGCTGTATACAAATGACAGGGGAAATGTGCTATTCCAGTATACAGTGTTCAGAGGGGAAATGCATGTCTCCATATGTCTCTCTCTCACAGACAAACACACATACACAGTGATCAGAGGACCCTCGTGAGCAAAACCCATTCATTTCAACCCATTTATAGAGCGATGCTGATACTGTATACTTGACAGATTACGCCACTTTTCCTTGCTTTACTCATGATCTCACAGGTAAGCTCTCCATGTGTGTGTTGGTTGGTTGGATGATGAGTTTGTATGGCCCTTCAGCACATCGGCCATTTCGTGGCAGGAAAGGTGATGTTATTGTCACATCCTTGAATATGAGCTCATACTTTTGTGAGAGTTAAGAATTTCAGTAATTTGCTTGCTTTGTCTCGGCTGAATATTTCAGGTAATGTGTTTGACGTTAGGAATTTTAGTTTTTCCGATAGATACTTTGGGCATTCGGTGAGTAAGTGTTTTTTGACAAGTTCTACATTGTGGAGGCTCTTCACCCTTCAGTAACAAGGAGTTTGTCAGTCTGGTATGTCCAATACAGCATCTAGTATATCTATATTGGTCCCATCGATTGTCCAGATGTGTTGGATTTGTTGCCTATCTTGGGGCTGAGCTTGTGTAGTTTGTTGTTGGCTTGTGTATTCCACTCAGCTTGCTACTTTTCTTGGATATAGCGTGACAGTAGAGGTTTTAGGTCCATTGGTGAGAGTTTGCAGTTTGCCATCTCGGCCTTTGTTGTTTGCCTTGCCATCCGGTCAGCTCTTTCATTTCCAGAGAGGCCGCTATGGCCTGGGATACAGAAAGCTTCTATGTTGAATTTCAGCCTTGTGAGATTATGTAGTTTTTCCAGGATGGTGCTGATGGTTGGGTGATCGGTATTGAGGGATTCCAGGCTTGTAAACAAGATTTGGAGTCGGAACGTAATAGATTTGCATTGTTGTGTGGTGTTGATATGGTCCCCGTGTGTGTGTGTGTGTGTGTGTGTGTGTGTGTGTGTGTGTGTGTGTGTGTGTGTGTGTGTGTACCTTGTGGTCCTGACATTGACATTTGCTCATTTTGCCGCTCTATTTTATTTGTTTTTCTTTACAAAAACAGCAACTTATGTGAAAAACCAAAATAGACAAAATATTTGCTTTTGGTTACTGAGGTCAAGGTTAGGTACAGGTATGACATCAATTAGCTACAGTAATCATCTCATGTTCGTTTAGCATGAGGTTCCCTAGGTAGGTAACATTTGTGCTAACTATGTCAAAGGCAAGCACAACAACAGATATCTGCCTTAGTGGGGACAAAAATAAAGGGAGTACCGTGTGTCCTTTTTGGAGGACATAGGTGCACAATTATGAGTCTGAAAAACATATGGTGTGATAATACTGTAAACAATTATGATATCAGCACACGCCTAATGTGTGTGTCATGGTGTACCATTTTGGCAGCCAACAAATGGTCTTGAAGTGTCTGTATGGGCCTGTGTGTGTTTGTTTGTACCTCTTAATGAGTTTGATGGCTCTAAAGGCTTCATCCATGTCTCCAATGGTGAGGTAAAAGCTGAAGTTCAGCATGGCATCTTTGGTCTGCTTCTCACAGTTCTCTAAACCAACAAAGTCACGCAGAGCTCGTCGCACTGCCATCTGGGTAGAGGGAGGAACTGCAGCAGGGGCTGGAGGGGACGACCCACTCTCCGTGTCACCCTCTCCTGGCTACACACACACATGTACACATGGTTATTCCACACATTACAAACTACTTCTTTCAAACACCAGAACTGAAACCTTCTGCTTTAATATTATTACACTTGTTATCCTGAATGTTTGCATTCCAATTAGATTAACAATCACTTCCAAATTAACAATATCCCCCATTATTACCAAAACAAGATGTTTCAAAATGATTTGCTCCAGTGTAAAAAAAATCGTTCTGAAAATATAAGGCATTTTTTTCAAGAGCACATTTAATGCTGTCACTAATGAGAAAAAATGGTTGTTCTACTTAACAGCAGCAGTGGTTTATAACAGCTGGCCTTTTCAAATGCTGCATTCAGTTTGGTTGTCTGAACCAATGAAACGATCAGTAAAAATTTACTTGTTGATTAGTTCTGACCTAGAAAATGGAAACCAAAGAGATCTGACGGATTCAGCAAGTGCTCTACTACTCTAGAGTCCTCACCATAATTATTTGCACCCCTGATATAGACGGCTATAAGAAATTCACCTTTTGGTGAATTACCTTAATCTCACACTGAAAATCCATCCAGTAACAGAAGTAAATTTAATTTAGTCTGGAAAGAAATCCCATATCAAGAAAATTATTTTAAACAAAACCACATGGGCCATAATTACTGGCACCGATATAAATTCTTAAACAAAACATATCTGAAGCACTGAGTTTCTTGGAACTTTCAAGAAGTAATCTATGACTTCCTGTTTTACAAGGGTATATCTGACGTGACTCAGGGGACAAATTCTCTGAGTCACTTTCAACCTGGGAAAGACAAGAGGACGTGACCTTCCCAAGTCAGGGAATGGCTATAAAAACAGCTACTTGCCTGAAAGGATTTACATCAATTAAAATTTCATTTTTCTCAATTTTCTCAGTGAGATTAAGATATTTCTTGTAACCCTTATATCTCCGCTTTACCATCTTTAATTCTGGGACAAACTGGGTATTTAAATATGTCAGAAACAGACAGAAAGACAGAAAGAGAGCGACAGAGAGAGAGAGTACTCACATGTTGGAGAAAGACTCCTCTCCGTAATAAAAGCTGATCAGAAGTAGATCAGATGATGGATAGAACAGATAAAATTAGGTAAACATTGCAAGCAAATTAAAAAGAAGAAATAAGAATGTTGAAAACATTACAGCAAATAAAGAGAAAATGATGGTAAGAAAAGGAAAAAAAATCATCAGAGCAACTAAAGTATATGATGCAGCATGGTAGCAGTAGTAGCAGGTAGCAACAGTATTGTGTTCTGGGTATCTACAGTGGTGCATTGTGGTTTGTGAACCCTTTAGAATTTTCTATATTTCTGCATACATATGATCTAAAACATCATCAAGTTTTCATACAAGTCCTAAAGTAGATAAAGAGAACCCAGTTAAACAAATTAGACAAAAATATTATACTTGGTCATTTATTTATTGAGGAAAATGATCCAATATTACATATTATGAGTGGCAAAAGTATGTGGATTATCAGTTAATTTGAAGTTGAAATTAGAGTCAGGTGTTTTCAATCAATGGGATGACAATCAGGTGTGAGTGGGTACCCTGTTTAATTTAAAGAACAGGGATCTATCAAAGTCTGCTCTTCACAACACATGTTTGTGGAAGTGTATCATGGCACGAACAAAGGAGATTTCTGAGGACCTCAGAAAGAGTTGTTGATGCTCATCAGGTTGTAAAAGGTTACAAAACCATCTCTCAAGAGTTTGGTCTCCACCAATCCGCAGTCAGACAGATTATGAACAAATGGAGGAAATTCAAGACCATCGTCACCCTCCACAGGAGTGGTCGACCAACAAAGATCACTCCAAGAGCAAGGCATGTAATAGATAAAGCGCACGGGATTATAAGATGCAATATCAACGATCGGCTGCTAACGGGCATATTTTCATACATAAAGCGCACCGGGTTATAAGGCGCATGAAATGAAACAAAACTCTTAAGTTCCGTCGGAAGCTCAGTTTGGTCTTTACCTGGCGCAGGGCGTCTTCTTGCTTCCTCCACTTCCGTATCATTGATTCGTTAATGCTGAATTCTCATCGCAGCTGATCTATGACCATGTTGTAACTGCGTGAATGGTGTGATGATAGCGTTGGGTTTGAAATACGCTTCGAAAATGAATGAAGGAATGCACGTACCCTAATGCTGAAGCCACAGACCGTATTACTCCGCGATGTGCGACTACCGTGGCCGTATGCTTCGTAACTTACCAAGGCCGTGCAATATAAAACATTTTGACCAGATTTATGGAGCCGCCGTGTACCATCTACAAGGTCAAGTCAAGTCAAGTCAAATTTATTTATATAGCGATTTTTTACAACACCAGGCATTGTATCAAAAGCCGTTACAAATATATTAGATCAAAGCCCTAGTTGAGCAAGCCTGCGGCGGCGACAGTGGCAAGGGGACAAAACTCCCTTGTAGGAAGAAGAAAACCTGGGAGGGACCCAAAAAAGATCAAAATAGGACCCATCCTCCTTGGGCAGCTAGATTGTTTAAATACAATTAATTGAAGAGTATATGATAAAGATAACACCCTATTTCAAATTTAGAATAGAATATTTATAGACTAAGATGATTTGAAACTTAATAAAAAAATAAAGATAAGATCTAATAGCATATAAGGTTATGATTGAATGAGTTTGAAATGACAACAGTTTAGTCCAAGTAGAAGAGTTACTGTAGTTTTGTTTTTTTGTGTTTGTTGTAAGTTGTAGTTGTGTCACCGGAGTTTGAACAGGTAGTCCAAGTGGAAGGGTTTACAGTAGTTTTTAGTTTTTGTCGGTCCCGGAGGGTTATTTACCCTCTTGATGGGTTACTGAGTAATGGTTAAGAGGGACTGGAAACAGAGAGAGTCCACAGGAGAGGTTACAGTACGTTCAGCAGAGATGAGGAGAGAAAAAGGCAGTGTTTGTCAGGCCGCCATCACTAAATCGAAGGACTTCATCCCTCAGCGCTCGGGGGCAGTGAGGAGAGGCCGTGGTTGGTCCTCTGAGCGAAGAAGGAGAAGAAGAAGAGAACGGAAAACCGTGAGCTCATCCTCAGACACAAAACCAGGACCAGGGTTTTGTGTCCGGCCCATCTCGGAAATAGGAGCAAACACAAGAATGTGTTTAAAACACATGATATTAAGTAAAACATTCATTGTTAAAATGTTTAAATATGTATTACGGCTACCAAAGGCCTCTGAAGTAAAAATAAGTGTGTTTTTAATCTGACTGACAGATCAGGAGCGAGTTTGAATCACGAACAGTGACAGGGAGGCTATTATTCCAAGGTGTGAGGGGCTATGTATGGAACTCTCTTCCCCCTGCCAGTTGACTTTTTTATCCTAGGGGACTACAAAGTATCTGCACCTTGTGAACGAAGAGTAAGTAAGCGTGATGGGTTATAGACTACTGCATTAGTCACTTAAATACTGCGGTGCCAGGCCATGTAGAGCTTTATAGGTTAGCAATAAAATTTTATAACAGTACGACAATTTAATGGCAGCCAGTGCCAAAGATGAGATGATAGGGAACGGGACTAATATGGTCATAACTTCCTAGTTCTAGTAAGAGTTAAGTACTCGTGCTGCTGCATTTTGTTACCAAATTGGAGCTTGGAAAGGATATACCGAGAGCAACCAGCAAAAAAGGGCCTTACAGTAATCTAACCTGAAGTTATAAATGATGGATCGTTTTCAGCATCATTAACGGAAAAGAATATTTCTTATTTTTGTGATATTACGCAGTTTGTTGAATGAAAAAAAAAAAAGCAACTCTGGTGATGTAACTGATGTGTGCATTTCAAAAGAGAGGTCTGTTTCTGAGTCCATTGTGACACCCAAATTTTTACTATGAGCGGGGGGTGACAGAGAAAGCGTTAATATTTAACACTAGATTAGTCAACTTCTCCCTTGCAGGCTTGACCCAATAAGTAAACTTCAGTTTTATATGAAATTCAGTAGAAGAAAGAAAGTTACACGACATCCAAGCTTTTATGTCGTTATTACAATCCTCCATCTTACTGAGTCTGTGGATGTGTTTGGTTTGGGTGATATATACAAACTGTGTGTCATCGGCAAAAAAAGTGGAAGTTAATTCCATGGTTATCAATAATATTCCATAAGGGTAGAATTAGAATAAAAGAGTAAATTAATAGAGCCGGTCCCAAACATGAGACTGGGAACGCCATACTTTACTTTTGTAGTCGTATCCGAGCATGAGTTATTTACAAGGACAAACTGTGAGCGATCACTCAGATAGGATTCAAACCAGGAGAGTGTGAGTCCTTTAATACCTACTGTGTTTTCTAGCCTTTTCAATAAAATATTATGATCTACAGAATCAAATGCTGCACTAAGGTCTAAAAGAACAAGGAAAGAGACACATCCATTATCGGAGGACATTAACAGATCATTAACTGCCCTAACTAATGCGGTTTCTGTACTGTGGTTAGATCTGAATCTTGCCTGAAATGTTTCATGAATATTATTTCTGTGTAAATAAGAGCATAATTGTTGGGAGACAACTTTTTCTAGAACCTTAGAGATAAAAGGAAGGTTAGAAATTGGCCTATAGTTAGATAGCACAAGTGGATCAAGATTAGGTTTTTTAATCAGGGGCCTAATAACTGCACATTTAAAAGATTTTGGTACGTATCCAAGGTTAAGGGATTAATTTATTATGGTAAGTAGGGGTTCTATAATGGCAGGGATTAGATCTTTAAGTGAGTGTGTTGGTATAGGGTCCAGTAGACATGATGAGGATTTTGAACAACTAATTTATTTAGTTAGTTCAATTTGGGAGATCGGACTAAAGGAATGTAGTTGTATAACATTGTTAGATAGGCCTTCAGCACTCATGTTCCTCAGGGAGAGTTGCTGCTTGCTACGGGGATGGACATTCTGACTTTCACGTCGTATTTTTTCTATCTTATCATTAAAGAATATTAGGAAATCATTACTGGTATACACCGGCGGTACAATAGGTTCCAAAACAGGTGCATTCCCAGTGAGTTTTGATACAGTGTCAAAGAGGAACTTGGATTATTCTTGTTACTGTCTATCAAAAATGAGAAATATTCTGATTTAGATTTTTTTAAGGGCATGTTTGAATTCAGTCAGGGCATGTTTCCATGCCAACTTATACACTTCCAGTGTAGTGTGTTGCCATTTGCGCTTTAATTTTCTTGCAGTTTGTTTTATAGCACGTATACGATCGTTATACCAAGGGGACAGCCTTTTATCCCTGATCATTTTGGTTTTAACTGGTGCTACAGTGTCTAAGGTTGTGCGTAGCACAGAATCTAACCATTGGGATGCCTGTTCAAGTTGTTCAGGCTCTACTGGTGACAAGAACATCAGTTCTGGGAGGTTATTAGTGAAAGCAGCTGCAGTAGCAGACGTAATAGTACGTTTAGATTTAGGACAACGCACTGAACAAATCTTACTGGTTAGACACAGATCACATAGTAGGAGAGAGTGATCTGAGATTAAATCACTTTGTGGTATAACAGCAAACTTATCAATATCAATACCAAGTGTTAGTATTAAATCTAAGGTATGATTACAGCGGTGGGAAGGACCTAGTACATTCTGGTTGATACCCATAGATTTTATAATGGAATCAAATGCAATTTTAAGAGGATCATGCTCGTTTTCATAATGAATATTAAAGTCTCCAACAATTAAAGCCTTATCAGTTGTTAGTAGTAATTTAGAAATAAAGTCTGCAAACTCTTGGAGAAACTCAGAGTAAGGACCAGGGGGCCGATAAATTGTAACGAGCATAAACAAGGTGGGTTTTTTATTTGATGATGTTTGATTAACTACATCAGCTACAAGTAATTCAAAGGAGTTAGGCATGCAAGTCGTTTTAATATTAAGTTCTATACATTTGTCATATATTGTTGCTACACCTCCTCCACGGCCATTAGGACGTGGTTTATGTATATAAATATATCCAGGAGAAGCTGCTTCATTTAAACCTACGAACTCATTAAGTCTCATCCAGGTTTCAGTAAGACAAAGTACACTAAGATTATAATCTGTGATCATTTCATTCACAAGTAAGGCTTTAGACACGAGTGATCTAATGTTTAGTAGTCCTAACTTTACTCTGACTTTATTACTTTTTTATCAGGATCATTTGAACTAATTATAATTAGGTTGTTTAAACATACTTTATGAGAGCGTTTGGGTTTATAGACGGCACGAGGAACAGACACGGTTTCAATAGTTTGAGCCCCGAGTCATTTCTTATGGTTATTATGCATCGTATAGAACATATTGTCTGCTAGAACCTGTGTACCTAGGTTACTGGGGTCATACTTAAAAAAGGAAGGACGATTCCAAAAGAGATTAAAATTATCAATAAAAATAAGCTTACGTGAAGAACAGGTCTCCTGTAGCCAGCTGTGCAGACTCAAAGTGCGACTGAAGCGTCCAATTCCTCTTCCCAGACTCGGGAAGGGTCCGGAGATGAAAATACGTTTTCCGCATGATTCAAGAAATCTAAACAAGTCATTGAAATCCCGCTTCAGGACCTCCGACCTCTGATCACGAATATTATTACATCCAGCGTGGATAATCACATTCTGGACTGAGGTGTATTTCTCCAGCAGAAAGGGGAGCTGTAGAAGAATGTCCGCAACTTTGGCTCCCGAAAACGAGTGGACCACAGCAGAAGTTCTCCTAATATTCCTCACTATGGAGTCTCCCACAATCAGTGTTGCTGGTGGAGGAGGCCGAGATGAGGCTCCGGTGTGACCAGCAGAATTAAACGCCGGGTTGAGGATTCATGGAAGCGGCGCTGGGGCTACGAGCGTACGGCATGCTGCACTTTGATTGTCTATCTCTGACCGTGGCGATGGAAAGGTATCGTGGGTGCGTTTGCTCTAAATATGAAGACTGCGGAGAGGAAAAAAGGGAGGGACATTCACATTCTTCTAAAAAAGAAAAAAATGGGGGAAAAACCAAAAAACAAATACCAGCAACATAAAATTGGGGCCTGTTAGCCGTAATGTTGGGTTGGGAGCTGAGGATGGCGGTCGGAGCGCCTGCCGCTTCGCTTTCCCCCGCGGGCTCGTTTCCACGGGTCTGGCTCACACGGTGTGGAACAGCTTACTAGTTTCGGCCGCGAACCCAGTTGTGACCATGGTTTAGCGGCCTGCACAGTTTCTGGTCGCGGAGCAGTGGTGTCCAAAGCGGCTACAACAGCTGTATCGTTGACCGTAGCTAATAAGGAGTCAATTATGCCGAGCCAAACTCGGTGGTGGCTAGTGCAAGTGGCAGGTGAAAAAAAAAAAATAAATAAATAATAATAATAATAATAAAAAATAAAAAAACAACAACAATCGGTTCTAGGTCAGGAAGCACGACCAGAATTAATTCATACATTAGACGCACCGCATTTTAAGGCGCACTGTCGATTTTTGAGAAAGTTAAAGGATTTTAAGTGTGCCTTATGGTCCGAAAAATACGGTAACTTCTAAGCTACTGAAGGCCTCTCTCACATTGGCTAATGTTAATGTTCATGAGTCCATCATCAGGAGTGTGCATGGCAGGATTGAAAGAAGAAAGCCACTGCTCTCCAAAAAGAACATTGCTGCTCGTCTGCAGTTTGCTAAAGATCACGTGGACAAGCCAGAAGGCTATTGGAAGAATGTTTTGTGGACAGATGAGACCAAAATAAAACTTTTTGGTTTAAAAGAAAAGCGTCATGTTTGGAGAACACTGAAAACACAGAACACAGAAAATACTGCATTCCAGCATAATAACCTTATCCCATCTGTGAAACATGGTGGTGGTAGTATCATGGTTTAGGACTGTTTTGCTGCATCTGGGTCAGGACGGCTTGCCATCATTGATGGAACAATGACCCTAAGCACACAAGTCGTTCTACCAAAGAACGGTTAAAGAAGAATCAAGTTAATGTTTTGGAATGGTCAAGTCAAAGTCCTGACCTTAATCCAATAGAAATGTTGTGGAAGGACCTGAAGCGAGCAGTTAATGTGAGGAAACCCACCAACATCCCAGAGTTGAAGCTGTTCTGTACGGAGGAATGGGCTAAAATTCCTCCAAGCCGGAACTGATCAACAGTTACAGGAAACGTTTAGTTGCAGTTATTGCTGCACGGGGGGGTCACACCAGATACTGAAAGCAAAGTTTCACATACTTTTGCCACTCGCTAATATGTAATATTGGATCATTTTCCTCAATAAATAAATGACCAAGTACAATATTTTTGTCTAATTTGTTTAACTGGGTTCTCTTTATCTACTTTTAGGACTTGTTTGAAAATCTGATGATGTTTTAGGTCATATTTATGTTGAAATATAGAAAATTCTAAAGGGTTCACAAATTTCAAGCACCACTGTAAGTGTAATAGTGAGTGTGTCTACCTTGCAGGTGTAATAGTAGTAAGGGGTATCAACGGCCAGTAATCCCTGAAGTGTCTCTGGTTTTGGGTGCGAGTCCTGCAGCAGGATGCCATGCTCCTGAGTTACGAAGAATGTCACCACTAACACGTGCGCCTATCAGAGAACAACATTTCAACACACAGTTCAAACAGTAAATAACATTTACATATGTCCAGCAACAGAGAACAGAACTGCATTGTTTGTATTCTATTTATCCTGAGTTCAGTAGTTTATCTATAACAACACAGTCAAAAATGCATTATTTTAGTTAAGGCAGCATCAGGGGAATGTTTTTGAACTCTTATTGATATCCTAAAGCCAAGGACATCATATGACTTAATGTCTGTTACTTGAAAGTACAGCGGTACCTCAGAACTCATAGAATTCGGTTCTTGACGTATGTTGACTAGAAAAATTTGTCTCGGTCTCGTCATTTGCTTGGTACTTGGAGCACTTTCTTAAACTTGTACGTTTCAGCCGAAACTCGATTCACGATTCAGTACACAGTGATTCATTGATCCAGGTTCAGAGCTCAGAGAATATCTCTGCTATTTTTATCATGTTTTTCTATCGTGTTATCCACAGTACTTATTAGCGCAAAAAAGTCTCCATGGGTTCTAAAAAGATCAGGTTATAAGAGCCAACCGAAATCAAAACAGCAACTGAATGCTCCAGAACACAGACTGCAGTTAGCTTAGAAGCTATGTTAGCGCCCAGAGTTCACCAATAGAGTAAGTCTTTTGCTTTCATTTTTCACTTTCAAGCCATTCCTCATTAAATTACATTACATGTTCAAACAATAAGGTCGTCTCTGCTCATATAGAGTATAGATTCTATTAATCTCATTGGTTCATACTCATACTTATGATGGATTTGTCAGAACACATGCCCATTGTAAATTTACATTTACAGCATTTAGCAGACGCCCTTATCCAGAGTGACTTACAATTGGTACAGTATTACAATTGTGGGTGAATGGCTCAAGGACCCAACTGTGGCAGCTTGGCAGAGGTGGGATTTGAACCCTGGACCTTCTGGACCTTCTGGTCCATAGTCCAGTACCTTATCCACTAGGCTACCACAGTACATCAAGCAGCACCCGTACAATACAACTCCATTAATGCTTATAATAATGCCTTACACTGTGTGGATTTTCTTGGGGTCTGGAACTAATTAATTCAATTCACATTATTCATTATTGGAATAATTTGCTTGGTACTCGTCGTGTTCGGTTCTCGACAAGCCTTCTGAAACAAATTAACAACGAGAACCGAGGTACCACTTTATTACTCTATTTTTATAACCATCTCACTCTCAGAAGCTGATACAAGTTGTATAATGTTATACAGTAAATAGCTATGTGATTGTTCAGTTACAGTGGGAGCCAAATGTCTGAGACCCCTAGTGAAAATGCTTCTATTTGGCATTTTCTCTAATTTAATGTATTCATTTTAATTTAATTTGATGTGTACCCCTTTTGTAATAATGACAGCATGCACCCGAGACTCAACAAAGCTGTGCAAAATCTGATGATCCATGTTATCCCGGCCTTACGTCATTACGTCATTTCAAAGAGCAGCTTGTGAAGTTATGGAATGCTTGTCTTTCTCTGTCTTCAAGTGAACCCCATTGATGGAGGAACATCCATAACAGTCAGTACTCAAACACTTCTTTGCTCTTTGAGTAATTGGTGCAAATCTCTGAGGTGTGGTTTGGTTCTTTAATCTGCTGCATCCTTCTCCACATAGAACCACAGCATTTTCTCTAGTGGTCTCGCAGTTTGGGCCCCCAGCGTACATTAATAGGAAACACTAAGGCTTTTCATATCCATGTTTAGCTGTCTGGGGAATTGCAGATTGAGCTTTATCTTTTGCTGGGCTTCCCACTCTGTTCAAGGTATGTCAGAATACTTATGAAGGCAACATCATTCCATTATTCTGTATTCAAATGTATATTTATATTATACCACTCTTACTTGTACAACAGTTTGTCCATATAGCTTTCCCTTCAGCTTAGGTCTAGAAGTTTGGTGTTGATTTTTATGTGTGTGTGTGTGTGTGTGTGTGTGTGTGTGTGCGCGCGCATGAGCCTGTGCTATACCTCGTCCACAGCATGTGACTGGTTGTTAACTGGGAATTCAGAGTTCACCAAAATGGTCTCACACACAAACAGGCGTGGCTCACTCTCATCCCAGAACTGAGAGATCGGATAACGGCCCCCAAGCTCTGCTTTCTCACACCGAGGCCTGTAACTCACATCATAAACCAATCAGACGTAACATTAAAACCACCTGACCAATTTTCTCTAGGTCCCCCTCCTGCCACCAAGCCTCTGACCCACTGAGTGCATGATTGGATTGAGATCTGGGGACCTGAGGCCAAGTCAACACCTTCAACTCTTTGTCCTGTTCCTCAAACCATTTCAAAACAAAATTTTCCAGTCTTACTACTAACACTAGTATAGCATAGTACAGCATTTAAACATACATATTTTATTTAAGTAACAATACACTCGAGGTTGTGCTTTAACGTGAGATATTGGCACGGTTGCGATGCGGTCATAACCAAAGATCAGCACACCTGTGCCAATATCTCATGTTAAAGCACAACCTCAAGTGTATTATTGCGATTATGTCACAGTTCCGTTATCGCCATTTATTGTTAGATTTTAAGATAAAGAGGACAGAAAAAACTTTCTTTATCACCCTTCCGTGAGGTACAATAGTTCCATTCTATCATTACTCCACGCCAGTGTTTTACTCATTATAACTCAGCTGATTTTGAGGGCGGGCTTCGTTGAGAGGTTACGTGTGTATGCCGTGGAGTAATACTTATAGAGCGTCGGTCAGAGTGGCGTTATTGTCAGTAAAATCACGGGAAAATCGTCTCTCAGCCAATCATATTGTGAGGTCGGAACTAACCGTGGTATAATATTACATACATATTTTAACAGTATGCGAACACACGTTCTTTTCAGTGTGGTACCTCTGGTCTTCATCTGTCTGTGAGAGGCTGCTGAGAGGTCTTCCAGTGAAGAAGTCAAAGTATAAGAGTGTGTCCATCTCAACATCATAAAAATATACCTTGCGATCTGGACGCCCATTTGTCTGCACACACACACACACACAGTATACACACACACACACACACACACACACACACAGTATACACATATACTTACTTATACACTAGTTAACAAAAATGGATTTTTGTTATGTTATACTACATAACTTGAGCTTGCATGTCTATCTATACATGATTTTTGTGTGCGCTTACTATGTTAATTATGTGTGTATCTGTGTGTGTACCTGTGTTATTAGGATGCTGAGTTGATTGCCATTTGCATTGCACTTGACAGACCTCAGTGCTCCCAGATTAGGAATGATTTCAGCCATATTCTTTGCATTACACAGAGGTTTGGCTTCCCTACATGCACGCACACACACACGGAAACACAAGCACGTGCCCACAAACGCACACAAAAATACACCAAAACAAAGTCAATCAGTTTAATCTATAGCACCCGAAATGTTGCATCTGTTATGCTACTCTGAACCATGTGATGATACAAACATCTATTACAATCATGTTGAAGACCAGAAACTACTTGCATGTATGCAATAATACAGCCCACTGTAGTCAGACTTTCAGACAGCAGAGGTCTGCTTCATTTCCTAATGTCTGTCAAATTTAAACAGAGATCAAATCCCACTGTTCTTTCCATCAGGTCAGAGTTCCAAACCTACCGATGCTAAAGAAGATTATACAGTTGATTAAATACACCTTCATGGTTTAAACAACTTTTCCTGACTGAACAGTGAATGATGATATTAAATGCGACATGATAACTACATTTATTAGTTTAAGCAGAACGTGTTCATTTATTACTGGGATTTCAAATCACATTTCTTAAAGCAGAATAGTAGGGTGATGTGTGTGAGTGATGGTGTAGACTACCTGCGTGTGAGGTCGAACACTCTGACATGGGCTGTGTCCGTCCCAACAGCTAGATAAGACCCACACACACTCAACATGACAGGGTTTCCCTCTGCCTCTGTGAAAGCCAGCAACTGCTTTACTGTGCCCTGAAACACACATGTTCACAAACACTCATGTATGCAGAGTATATTTTGTTTCGTTGGTTTATTTAACGTCTAACAAGCCAACCACTGCACCGCCTAGCCGCCCCACATAGCGTATAAACACCCACATAAACAAAACTACACACATTTCAAAATTTCAATGCAAATGTAAAAACTGCAATACTCATTATTACATTCTATACTTTTAAGGAAGTGTGTGTGTATGTATGTATGTATGTGTGTGTGTGTGTGTGAGAGATCTGTAACATACCTGCTGTGTGCGGACCTGCACTCGGTTCGGTTCCACAGTATAAATACTCTCCTCATGCACTGCCAGAGCAGGAGAATCACACTGGAAAGAAGCTGAACAGACACAAGGACTAAAACAGATGCTTGGATGTCTGTACACTTCGATATACATGTAATAATGTGTTGCATTTGATGACATCACTATAGTTACATCTACATCTAGGCATTTAGCAGATGCCCTTATCCAACGAGACTTACAGCTGATACAATCTTAGTGATATCTAACTGTTACAATCCAAGCAATTGTGGCTTAGGGGACTTGCTCAAGAACCCAACAGTTGCAGCCTGGCAGAGGTGGGATTTGAACCCTGGATCTTCTGATCCACAGTCCTCTACATTAACCACTATGCCATCACAGTCCCAAAATAATTTATACTTACATTTGTCCTTACATACAATATAATCTTGCAATCCTTAACAATGGGTTAAGGGTCTTGCTCAAGGACCCAACAGTGGAAGCTTGGCAGAGGTGGGATTCAAACCTTGGACCTTCTGGTCCACAGTCCAGTACCTTAACTCATTTAGGGCATTTAGCAGACACCCTTGTCCAGAGCGACTTACAACTGATACACTCTTACAATCCAAGCAATTGTGGGTTAACTAGCAGAGGTGGGGTTTGAACCCTGGACCTTCTGGTCCATAGTCCAATATCTTAACCACTAGGCTACCACAGTATACTATGTAATAGTATGTGTGGAATTTTAGATCTCCAATAGTAACTTTAGCAAAGGGAAAGACCCTTAATTCTATTATTATAATCTCTATTATTTTTATGAAGTATATATTTATTTATTTATTTATTTATTAATATTGGCACTTTTGGCACCAATGACTATTCACAAGGTTACATCGAAACTACTCGTACACACTCACACTTTAGTGTAATTAATTAACCTAACCCATGTCTTTGAACTGATCCAGAGCACCCAGAGTAAACCAATGCGGACACAGGGAGGACATGCAGACTTCTATTAATGAACAACGCGTTTCCTATGGATTACCTGTGTTGCGTAGATTTTGTGCAGAATTCTCATACACTGTTACACACTTCCCATCCCATACCGTCACTGTGTCCTAAAAACACACAAACACGAACATTATTCTTTTCAGGACTAGAGTTTAACACTCCCAAAAGAGTAAATGTGAGTAAAATGTACTAAAGTCATAAATTGGGACTTTTCTAAGTCTCTGTGTGTGTGTTACCTTTGTGACCTGCACGGCTCGTATGTGCGTGTCCGCGCGCAGCGTGAGATGTGTGTTCAAGCTGAAGTAGGTCAAGCTGAGCTGTGATGGGGAGAGCTGTACCGCTGCCACCTGCTGGCTGTAGTGAGAGCTCATCACATGTTCAGAGAGAATCATTACTGTCCTGGCATTACACGCTGCTAACAGCTGAAGACTCGACCCCCACTGCAAATGAGTCAAATAAAATAAAAAAAGAAAAGAGAGAAACAGAGAGACAGTAGAATTTGATATTAATAAAAGGTATATATTTTAGAGTTTACGTGTTCATTATACTGTGATGGATGGGCGTCCTGTCTGGGGTGCACATGCAGCGGATATGAAAAGTCTACACATCCCTGTTAAAATGCCAGGATTAGTGATGAAGAAAGAAAAAAAAGGAGACCAAAGTAAATCATTTCAGAACTTTTTCAACCTTTAATGTGACCTATAATCTGTACATCTCAAATGAAAAACAAAATGAAATCTTTAGGGGGAAAAGGTAAAATAAATGTGGTTGCATAAGTGTGCACACCCTCTTATAACTGGGTGTGTTCAGAATGAACCGATCACATTCAAACTCATGTTACAGTGGGCAAAAAAGTATTTAGCCAGCCACTGATTGTGCAAGTTCTCCTACTCAGAAAGATGAGAGAGGTCTGTAATTTTCCTCATAGGTACACCTCAACTATGAGAGACGAAATGAGAAAAAAAATCCAGGAAATCACATTGTAGGATTTTTAAAGAATTTAATTGTAAATCATAGTGGAAAATTAGTATTTGGTCACCCACAAACAAGCAAGATTTCTGGCTCTCACAGACCTGTAACTTCTTCTTTAAGAAGCTCTTCTGTCCTCCACTCGTTACCTGTATTAATGGCACCTGTTTGATCTTGTTATCTGTATAATAGACACCTGTCCACAGCCTCAAACAGTCAGACTCCAAACTCAACAATGGCCAAGACCAAAGAGCTGTCGAAGGACACCAGGAAGAAAATTGTAGACCTGCACCAGGCTGGGAAGAGTGAATCTACAATAGGCAAGCAGGTTGGTGGGAATAAATCAACTGTGGGAGCAATTGTAAGAAAATGGAAGCTATACAAGATCTGGGGCTCCAAGCAAGATCTCATCCCGTGGGGTCAAAATGATCATGAGAACGCTGAGCAAAAATCCCAGAACTACACGGAGGGATCTGATAAATAACCTGCAGAGGGCTGGGACCAAAGTAACAAAGGCTACCATCAGTAACACACTACGCGGAGAAAGACTCAGATCCTGCAGTGCCAGGCATGTCCCCCTGCCAGTACATGTCCAGGCCCGTCTGAAGTTTGCCAGAGAGCATATGGATGACCCAGAAGAAGATTGGGGTCAGATGAAACCAAAATGGAACTTTTTGGTAAAAACTCAACTGGAAGAAGAAGAATGCTGAGTTGCATCCCAAGAACACCATACCTACTGTGAAGCATGGGGTGGATGGAAACATCATGCTTTGGGGCTGTTTTTCTGCAGAGGGGACAGGACGACTGATCCGTGTTAAGGGAAGAATAAATGGGGCCATGTATCGTGAAATTTTAAGCCAAAACCTCCTTCCATCAGTGAGAGCATTGAAGATGGAACGTGGCTGGGTCTTCCAGCATGACAACTGAAATACTTCAATGTGATTTCCTAGATTTTTTTTCCCATTTTTTTCTATTTTGAAGCTATGATGAAAAAAAAAAAAAAAAAATCCAAGATATCACATTGAAAGATTTTAAAAAAAAAACAAAAAAGCTTTTATTTGTAAATTATGGTGGAAATAAAATATTTGGTCAATAAATTTGGTTTCAACTCAATACTTTGTAACATAACCTTTGATGGCAATGACAGAGGTCAAACGTTTTTCTGTAAGTCTTCACCAGGTTTGCACACATTGTAGCGGGTATTTCGACCCATCCCTCCATACAGATCTCCTCTAGAGCAGTGATGTTTGGGGGGGCTGTCCGCTGGGCAACACCAGACTTTCAACTCCCTCCCACAAATGTTCTATGGGCTGAGGTTCTGGAGACTGGCTAGGCCATTCCAGGACCCTTGAAATCCTTCATTGCCCGAGCGGTGGTTGGTTGGGATCATTGTCATGCTGGAAGACCCAGCCACGTTCCATCTTCAATGCTCTCACTGATGGAAGAAGGTTTTGGCTTAAAATCATCTCACGATACATGGCCCCGTTCATTCGTCCCTTAACACGGATCAGTCGTCCTGTCCCCTTTGCACAAAAACAGCCCCAAAGCATGATGTTTCCACCCCCATGCTTCACAGTAGGTATGGTGCAACTCAGCATTCTTCTTCCTACAAACACGGCCAGTTGAGCTTTTACCAAAAAGTTTTATTTTGGTTTCATCTGACCACATGATGTTCTCCCAATCCTCTTCTGGATCATCCATATGCTCTCTGGCAAACTTCAGACGGGCATGGACATGTACTGGCTAAGCAGGGGGACATGCCTGGCACTGCAGGATCTGAGTCCCTCTCGGCGTAGTGTGTTACTGATGGTAGCCTTGTTACTTTGGTCCCAGCTCTCTGCAGGTCATTCATCAGGTCCATTCGTGTAGTTCTGGGATTTTTGCTCACCGTTATCATGATCATTTTGAGCCCACGGGATGAGATCTTGCATGGTGCCCCAAATCAAGGGAGATTATCAATGGTCTTCCATTTTCTTACAATTGCTCCCACAGTAGATTTATTCACACCAATCTGCTTGCCTATTGTAGATTCACTCTTCCCAGCCTGGTGCAGGTCTACAATTTTTATCCTGGTGTCCTTCGACAGCTCTTTGGTCTTGAGTATGGAGCCTGACTGTTTAATGCTGTGTCTTTTATACAGATAATGAGGTCAAACAGGTGCCATTAATACAGGTAAGGAGTGGAGGACAGAAGAGCTGTGGACTGTGGTAGCCTAGTGGTTAAGACACTGGACTTTGGACCAGAAGGTCCAGGGTTCAAATCTCACTGCCAAGCTGCCACTGTTGGGTCCTTGAGCAAGGCCCTTAACCCACAACTGCTTGGAATGTAAGACTGTACCAATTGTAAGTCGCTCTGGGTAAGAGCGTCTGCTAAATGCTGTAAATGTAAGAGCTTCTTAAAGAAGAAGTTACAGGTCTGTAAGAGCCAGAAATCTTGCTTGTTTGTGGGTGACCAAATACTTATTTTCCACCATGATTTACAATTAAATTCTTTAAAAATCCTACAATGTGATTTCCTGGATGTTTTTTTTCTCATTTTGTCTCTCATAGTTGAAGTGTACCTATGATGAAAATTACAGACCTCTCTCATCTTTCTAAGTAGGAGAACTTGCACAATCAGTGGCTGACTAAATACTTTTTTGCCCCACTGTATATGATAGTGTTGTCACCTTATTACCTCTCACGCATTCAAATGAAATTTTGACATGAGAAACCTGAAAATGTGCTCTCACTGAAAAAACAACTCAGCAAGTTGTTGGAATTGATACGTGTGGAACTTAGTACATGTGAATGTAAAGATGATATGCAAGTGATTACAACTGTACAATTGAAAGGAGACCCTAGTACCCCGTCAGGCCGCCTCTATCCTGGATAAACAATAAACAATGAGATATGATTGGAGGCAAACAGGTTCCGTATGGTAGCCTATGACACATTTTCACACAGACGTTCCTGCACACTCATAGGTTGCCCAAGCTGGCATCCCAGCTGGTCCCATAAATTCTCTATTGATGATTAATCTGGCAACCGGTCAAGCCACGGAATTGTTGCAATCTGGTGGAGACATTCCTGGGAAACCCTTACTGTGTGTGGCTGAGCATTATCCTGCTGAAAAATGGCAGTTGGACACCCTGCCATGAGAGGCAACACATGTGGCCTCAGGAGGTCCTGCATTTATAACTGATCTGTTAGCGTCCCTTGTATCACTACTAGGATGGACCAACTGTAGTACGCGATGGCTCCCCAGATCACCACATCGCAAAGACATTATTGAACTACTCAGCACGAGGCCTCCATACTCAAACTCGACTGTCGTCAGATCCCAAACAGAACCTGGGGGATCTGACAAAATACAGACAATACAGTTCCAGTCCACAGCATTCCATTTTTCTCATTTACAACACCACTGTAAATGAAGGCAGCAGCTGGCTGTTAGGGGCAGGACTCATAATGGGACAACAAATTTCCTTCTGCTAAATGCCTGGAAATGGCCCGAGCAGAGACAGGGGTGTGTAGAGAAGGTGCCACCTGAGTCTGGATGGTGGACAAACATGACCTGCTCAAATGGTCCTCTCTACTCGGGGTCTGTCTATGCCATCTGAAGTCTGTTCACTGTGTGTGCATGCCCACTGTGTGTGCAACCACTGTTCCCAACCCCTCTTAACAGCTAGGTCACAACAGCCTAGATAGTGGGCAATTCGAAATGACCATAGTGCTTCTCTCAGTCCAAGATTCAAAGTCTGTTTCCAGCACCTTGTTGAATCTATACCACAAAGAATTAAGGCATTTCCGAAGACAAAAGGGGTGTTCAACCTGGTACTAGACAGGTGTACCTAATGAAGTGGCTGGTGTGTTTAGAACAGTTTACTGAGTGACTAGGCAATGAGTGAGTAAGGAAAGGATTTCAGACACAGCTTAAGACAAAGCATCAACTAAACCCCTCAGAGGGTTCTGCCTTTGAGAAACATCAGCACTGCTTCACAACTCATGAACTTGACACAGAACACCTGTATCATGAGGATGGAAGGTTCTGGTGTAATTTTACCACCAACAACGAACGTAATCACATTTGATTGCAAGATCATCTTCAAAAGAAAGCAGATCATTTTGTGAGCTTTAGCTCTTTATGCTCATTGGCTGAGTGGAGCATTGTGGGTAATGTAGTCAATCACACCTGCAACTGTATGATGTTTCCTTCTAGCTGAGTTGGCGTCTGTAATTTCCACTGAGTTTTTGTTTCTCCTTTAGGAGCTGTCGTTGCAACCATCTGCCACATAGCAACATGGCCCCTGCTGGTTCCTGCTGCAAGAACAGCTGTGAAACAAAAAAACTTACTCATCATTGTTCAGAAGGACGTGCGTCTGAATATTGATAATTATCATAATGAGCTGAGGGTAAAGGCTGTTTATGTGTACGCTCACCTTTAGCCATGCAGTAAGAAACACAGTTGATCAACTCTCCCTTCTCAAACAGCAGATTCTCATCCAGAGACAGAACATAGTTATCATCTCTCTCCAGATCCCACAGTCTACAGGCACATTCAAAATCATAAAATCAAAACTGTAATATTCAAATCATAACCTTCTCACTCTTCCAATGAACGCGGAACATGATGTAGCACACTGATGTGAGAGCAGAAGTAAGAGATTTGGTTTACTATACAGTTTTTTCACTATTCTGTCACACAAACACATTAAACGTCTCACTATATGACTTGAACCACAATAAAGCAATAACTAAACTAAACGTTTCCTGTAACTGTTGATCAGTCCTGCACACCGGCTTGGAGGAATTTTAGCCCATTCCTCCGTACAGAACAGCTTCAACTCTGGGATGTTGGTGGGTTTCCTCACATTAACGGCTCGCTTCAGGTCCTTCCACAATA
Source organism: Ancistrus triradiatus (assembly GCA_025084515.1). NCBI lineage: Eukaryota > Metazoa > Chordata > Actinopteri > Siluriformes > Loricariidae > Ancistrus > Ancistrus triradiatus. Next base: position 8,685 of record JAJAGP010003968.1, on the reverse strand, counting down.
TTTCGATAGGATTAAGGTCAGAACTTTGACTTGGCCATTCCAAAACATGAACTTTATTCTTCTTTAACCATTCTTTAGTAGAACGACTTGTGTGCTTTGGCTCGTTGTCTTGCTGCATGACCCACCTTCTCTTGAGATTTAGTTCATGGACAGATGTCCTGACATTTTCCTTTAGAATTCTCTGATATAACTCAGAATTCATTGTTCCATTAATGATGGCAAGCCGTCCTGGCCCAGATGCAGCAAAACAGGTCCAAACCATGATACTACCACCACCATGTTTCACATATGGGATAAGGTTCTTGCGCATTTCTTTTAAACCAAAAAGTTCTATTTTGGTCTCATCCATCCACAAAACATTCTTCCAATAGCCTTCTGGCTTGTCCACGTGACCTTTAGCAAACTGCAGATGAGCAGCAATGTTCTTTTTGGAGAGCAGTGGCTTTCTCCTTGCAACCCTGTCTAGGTACTAGGTACACTAGGTACTAGCTATCCAAATGTACCTTGTCTCTGAAAACAGTTTGGATAATGGATATTTGGATAACGGGAGCCCTATATTCATTTTTCTCTACTGGAAAATCCCTATCTCATTCTGACATCTTCAGATGTTTATTGATGTAGCGTAATACAGTGGCACAGGGTACTTCTGTGCGCTCTCTCTGTAGTCTTTATGGGAGTCTGATTTGAATGTGATATAAACTGAGAACGTGCATTTCTCTTTTGCATGTTGTGCCATTTATACAGGTAACAAGTGGAGGACAGAAGAGCTTCTTAAAGAAGAATTTACAGGTCTGTGAGAGCCAAAAATGTTGCTTTTTTGTGGCTGACCAAATACTTATTTTACACCATGATTTACAATTAAATTCTTCTACAATGTGATTTCCTGGATTTCTTTTCTCATTTTGTCTCTCATAGTTGAAGTGTACCTATGATGAAAATTACAGACCTCTCTCATCTTTGTAAGTAGAAGAACTTGCACAATCAGTGGCTGACTAAATACTTTTTTGCCCCACTGTAAGCTTCTGATATATAGAAGGTAGAAGGTGCAGGTAGAGGCAAAATGCCGATCAGTGTACGCGGTGCAGAATTTGATTTCTCAGGTTTCATATTCAGCTTGTTTGTTCACTATAGAAGGTTAGCCACTTGGATAGTGGGAATGGGGATAAAAATGCCTCATTCACTACAGAGGAAAATCAGACACAAGGAGTTCAGTTAGCAGGGCAAGACTGTTCTCTGGAGCAGGAACTCAAATGGTTTATGGAAATACAGCACATATAGTGAAATCAGCCCCATTTCCTAACATTGCTTTGATATGAAATTTGGTATAGAATTTGTACAGGTATGCGCCGCTTAACGTCCATCCAATCAATATCTATTCGATTTAACAGCCAAGGTCTTAAAATTGATAATTAATGATAACAGGAAGTAAAAATCTGTCTTTGAACATCTGGATGTGGCGGCTGAAAACAGCCAATCAACGCTGCAGATCCACAAGCAGAGACGAGAGTTTACTTGAAAGCTCACCATCTTACCGTTCATGCCCTCAATTGCTCATTAGCTCACATAGGAACAAGAGACTGTTCTAACTCGGTTGATGTATTTAGACACTTTTTTGTGTGCTACACTTTCAGCTACTTATTTGTAACGAGCTGTAAATGGTGTTCGTCAGTTTACGTGCCTGTCCTATTGTAAGTAGTACTCATTTGTTTGTTCCCCACTACTTCTATATTCTCTCTAACCTATAACAATATAAACTGGTAAACTGGTTTCACTTGGTTGATCTTATGTGTTGTTCATAATACTGTCTATCAATGCATTTTTGGATTTGGTCAAACAAACCATCCTCTTTAGTGTTACAGCATTTCCTGACACAGGGTCATAAGAGTGCATTGCTGTATTTTCTAGAATTATTGCAAATTTGCATTAATTAAAAAAAATGTAGCATGTGTATAACAGTTTAGGCTTCGGACGCAGTGGCATTAGAGTTGCTGTGTAGATGGTAGCGTTCCACTCGTTTTCAGCAGCATCTCTGAAGCATTTCCGCATCGCTTGCACGCACTTTTCTTGAGAAAATATCCTTTCATTTGCATTACAGTAGCCTGAAATTACCATGTGACAATGGTAATGTCTGGTCAGCATCCATTTTAGTCAACGTCCTGTTTCGCAGAATGTAATGCGGACGTTTAATGGCGCTTGCTTGTAATATGATCACAGGAAATGTAAAGGTCATGTGTAAAGCCTGACCTGATGATCTGTTCGCCTGATGCTGAGATCAGCAAGCCACTGTCTGTCCAGATGATGTCTGTGTTCTGTCCACCTCTGCCACTCAGTTTCACCTACAAAACACACACATCGACAATGTGTGAATAGAGATGGATAAATCAAACCACAAACAATGAGACAGGCAGTAGGGATGCACTGATCCGCTATCATCTAGATCGGTATCAGATTAGATTTGATATATAGTTTGATCCGATACAGTGCATTATTATATGCAGAAGATGCACTTTATGTTGATGGACACATTGCAGGTCATCCATAATCACAGAAGAACATCAGTATTTCTAGGCAGTAAGTCACAGCGAGCGACAGAGGCATGGCAAATTATAGCTGAATCTACTTACAGACATACAAGTTACTGGGGAGTCATTCTGGTGCACTGCGATTGACCATTACCTTGCTGAGCTCATGAGCACCCCCCTCTGATCCGAGGCTGAATTGTGAGAGCAGCAGGGCATCTGTTACAACAACCAGCACAGCTCGACGCTCCGAGTAGAAGAGTTTCTGTACTCTGCCCTCTACAGTTAGCAAGTGGACACTACGACCATGATCATCGACGCTGTGCACGCAGCCTAGGGCCCATACACATACACCCGTCAACAAATGTGCCCATTCAGTTGGTAAAACTAAGAAAATCTGTATACTGGAGGAAGAGGCAGATGGAGTAAGAGCCACACAAAATTCAGACAGTGTAGTTACACACACATACCATCAGCAGTGCTAGCATAGAGGGTGAGTCCTTCTTGTGCGCCGGGAGACCAAACCCCACCCGCTTTACCACTTTTCTTCCAGTTAAACTTATCCAGAGCATCTTCATCACCACTGACAGCAGCTCGCGCCAAAGCCCCATCCGTAACATCCCTGCAACACACACACTTAAAACTTATTACATTGAATAAAGTGTTACCTCAGTTCTCGACCATCTCAGAGTTTGTCAAGTTCGGTTCTCGGAGCACTTTGACTAGAAAAATTTATCTTGGTTCTCACCGTTTGCTTGCGACTCTTCAGACATGCTTAAATTTGTACAGTGGTGCTTGAAAATTTGTGAACCCTTTAGAATTTTCTATATTTCTGCATAAATATGACCTAAAACATAATCAGATTTTCACACAAGTCCTAAAAGCAGATAAAGAGAACCCAGTTAAACAAATGAGACAAAAGTATTATACTTGGTCATTTATTTATTGAGGAAAATGAACCAATATGTGAGTATGGAACCTCCATCAGGTGTGAGTGGGCACCCTTGGTTTTTTATTTTAAAGAACAGGAATCTATCAAATCTGCTCTCCTTCACAGCACATGTTTGTGTAAGTGTATCATGCATGAACAAAGGAGATTCTGATGACCTCGAAAGAGAAGTTATTGACACTCATCAGGGCCTGGAAAGTTACAAAATCATCCTATAAATAGTTTTGGTTCCTCCCACCAATTCCACAGTCCCAGAGAGACTTGTTGTACAATGGAGAAATTCAAAGACCATTGTTACTCCCCCCGTCCACCCCAGGAAGTTGGGTCGACCAAACAAAGAATCACTCCCAAGAGCAAGGCAATTAAGAGTTGGCGAGGTCACAAGGACCCCAAATGCAGGGGTAACTTTCTAAGCACTGAAGGCCCTCTCCTCACACTGGCTAATGTTTTAATGTTTCATAGTTCATCAATCAAGAAAAACACCTGACCAATAATGGGTGGCATGGCAAAAGGTTTTGCAAGGGAAGAAAGGCCACTGCTTCTCCAAAGAACATTGCCTGCTCGTCTGCTGCCAGTTTGCTTAAAGATACATGGACAAGCAGAAGGCTTTGGAAAGAATGTTTTTTTGTGGACAAATTAGAACAAAAAAGAGGATTTTAATGGTTTAAAAGGAAAAGCGTTTATGTTTGGAGAAAAGCAAAAACACTGCATTCCAGCATAAGAACTACCCATCCCCTTGTGAACCATGTGGTGGGGTAGTCATGTTTTTTGTTTTCCCTGTTTTGCTGTAATCTGTAACCAAGAGAGCTTGCTACCATTGAGGAACAATAACTTTTGTGAAATTATATCAGAGAATTCTAAAGGGAAAATGTTCCCAGGACATCTGTCCCCCATGAAACAGAGTCCTCAACAAGAGAGGTGTTGTCATGGCCCAGCAATACAATGACTCTAAGCCTCAAGTAGTCCGTTCCTACAAAGCCAAAGATGTTAAAGAAGAATAAAGTTCATGTTTTGGAATGGCCCAGTCCAAAGACCTGGACCTTAATTTTCTCCTCCAATCGAAAATGCTGTGGAAGGACCTGAAGTGAGCAGTTTTAATGTGAAAGAAGAACCCACCACCATCCCCAGAAGTTTGAAAGCTTGGTTTGCTTGTACGAGGACTGGGGCTGAATTCCTTTAAGCCCCCCGGTGTTAAGGGCCGATACAACACAGGGGGCCAACACAAACCGCCCACCACACACACCCAATAACTACAACCATATACATACACCCACACACACATAATATACATACAACACACAACACCCAATATCATATCATAGCCACACCCCCCACAATTATCCCACACTCACCCACTTTTGTTTATTTTTTCATTAAGAGAGGCTCTGGCACTCTCGTTAGCTTTAAAGCCCTCTCTGCTGTTTGCCCTTTTCCCCTAAAAATTGCATAATTTCAGTGGGGGTGATGCCGCTGTTTTTTAAAAAAATAAAATTAAAAAAAACAAAAATTAAAAATAAAAAATTAAAAAAAGAAAAAAACAAAAACAAAAAAAAAAAAAAAAAAACGTCTTTTATTAAGTCAATTATTTTTCCAACCGTTTTTGGAGTTGATATCCTTCACAGCTTATTTTTTCCCGCCAATGTGATGCAGCAAAGCACTCTTTCTGTAAGAGGCTTTCCCATGCTGGAGGAACATGGTTTTGCGTTCCCAAATGGAAATACCAAAGCCCTGTAGTAGTGTCCCTAGTCCATCAATCAGTAAGCGGTATTTATAAGAAGACTATCTAAGTGACTTTGGCTAAGTAGACTTCAAAAAACTCAGCCGAAACATTTACGCTTTCCTTCTCATCATGTCCCAGCAAAACCAACCCTTAAACGTCCCCTCCTTAAACAAAACCCTCGAGTGCCCTGAAACTTTTGAATTATTGAAACGGACCTGAACTGAATTAGGAATTAAAATTTTAAATAAGCACTGTGCTGTTCATGTTGTTGACCGGTACAAAATTAAGTTATACGAGTAGCCCGATCATGCTAAAAAAACCGGGCCGAATCCATTTCATACATCTTATATAACGAAGGCTTTCATTACTATAAGGCTTTAATTCGGCCCCACAAATTTACACAAATCAGAAAGCATGAAACAAGTTTGCTAAAAATGTTAAACAGATTTTCCGTGCATTCTGCCCACGTTCCTTAAACCCCGAGCTTACAACAGCAAGAGGTGCCCTCTTTTTGGCTGAATGTAATTTGTTCACTCCCGGTATAAGGACATAACCCTGAATTCCCCTGTGAGTTACCAAACCGGTATTTGTTTTTCGGACCATAAGGTGCACTTAAAAATCCCCTTTTAAAAAATCAAAAAAAAAAAAAACGTTTATTCAAAAATATCAAAAAAATCAAAATCCCGACAGTTGTGGCCTTTAAAAAATGCAGTGCCGTCTAATGTATGAAATAATTCTGGTTTGTGCCTTTCCCTGGACCAAGAACCCCGAATTTGGTAGAATAGTACACGGACGCTCATAAAATCTGTCAAAATGTTTTTTTTTTTAAACTCACGGCCTTGTAATTACGACGCTATGGCAACCGTAGTGCGCAGGCAATCGCGGAGTACTTACAGTTAATGTGCCTTTTCCAGCATTAGGGTACGTGCATTCATTCATTTAAATTTTTTCCGAAGCAGGTTCCAACCCAACGCTATCAAGTCACGGCAGTACATTACACCAACATTGTCATAGAGCAGCTGGCGACAAACCAGAATTTCAACATTAACGAATTCAATGTACGGAAGTGGAGAAGCAAAGAAGACGCCCTGGCCAAGGGTAAATACCAAAACTGAGGTTGTTTCCGAAGGAACTTAAGAAGAGTTTTTGTTTTTATTTCATGCGCCTTATAACACGGTGCGCTTTATGTATGAAAATATGCCCGTTAGCAGCCGATCGTTGATATTGCGTCTTATAATCCGGTGCGCTTTATGGTCCGAAAAATACAGTACTCTTTACTCTTAGTCAGTCTTCAGAATTACTGCGTTCATAATGTGTTTTTTCTTTGCATCACCGATCTCACTTTATAATCCAGTTCTGTGTTCTGTTCTTTAATCTGACAGAGCCTTTCCCAGCAGTTAACAGACTGTTTCTATGCTTATGCTACCTGGCTAGTGAGCTTTACCCAGCATGCTGTTCGGTGATGTCATTCTACTCAGAGCTCAGCAGCACTTGTAGCAGCAAAAAATATTCTATAATTTGCTGCCTATTTGTTAGAGCTGTGTTTCTGCTATGCACCGGTATGGTATCTATATGAAAAATGTATACCGTACAAGACATTAACACCGGTGTACCAGTCAAACCAGTATACCGCCCAGCACTACTAGGGCAGGTACTGGCAGACAAGAAGAATGTGAGGCAAGTAGTGACACCCTGTTGTTCTGTTTGGGTGGATGTTTGTTTTTGGTTTGTTTGTTTTTTTCTCCTGTGTACAAAATCAAATCTAACCACTGAAGATTATTTGAATATAGCTACTGTATTCTTCACTCAGAGAGCATCTGAGTTCCTGACACATAAGCCACAGCCAACTTCTAGTTACTCATCAAAAAAAGATTCTAGTCTGTGTCTCTGTATTGCTTAACAAGGTCCCAACCAAGTAACTAAGCAATTCACACATCCTCGCCCTCTGCTTCCTGCAGCCCTCAGTCACATAGACAAGTCCAAAGTGCATGCAATGGTCCCGGCCCACACCTGTTACAGAGGTGCAGAGCTTTCTGGATTTCCTCAACTTCTATCGCTGTTTTATTTGCTGCTTCATGGGATTGCGGCAGCCATTGCTCCACTAGAGCCCAAAGGCTGAGCAAGCGTTCCCCTCACTTTAAAGTCCACACACCACCAGCCAGGTAAATCCCCACCAAGGGTGCTGGCCCCTGTTTATCATTTTAATTTCAAAAGCTAATTTCTTCCTGGAACTAAGACCCAAAAGTCTTGTATGCACTCCTTAGAACCTGATATAGCCAAGTCAAAGTTTTACACGGTGGCTTTTCACACCAGAGTACTCTCTCGAAGCAGATACAACTATCTAGGCCCTGGACTGGTGTCCTGTCCATCCTTGGATTAAGGAGGTATGGAAACTGAGCGAGTGAGCAATTTAGTGAGAACTCATGTGTGTGTTTGGGGGTGTGGTTTCCCCAGTGTAACATGCTCACTCTGTGGGTGGTGTGGGTCTGAAGATGCAGCTGGTTAAGGGTGAGCTGTAAGTCTGTTTCGTAAGATGACTTCCATTCAGTCTCCCTCTAGCATCCACTTTCCATATGACCAGAACCCCTGCCTACACACACACAATGAAAAATATCATTAAAGACAGTGCACAGCAGATACATAGATCATAGATAAGCTATATAATAATAGCTATACAGGAATCTATTCAGTCAGCTCCAAAATTATTGGCCACCATAGTAATTATGGGTATAAACAGGTCTGGAAAATATATTTTAGGTTACCTGGCTTCATCTTATAACAAAAATATGAAAGGAATCCTTAATGGAATAAATATATCGTAAGAAAATCTCCCAGAAAATCTCCTCCAAATTCCCCGACAAGCTTCTTAAAACACATGGCTTCATGGACCCCATGAAGTACCAGAAATTAAACCATCTTTTCAAAGGGTGTGCTTTTTGGAGCTGACTGTTTATGTGTGCGATTTGACCTGATCTCCTGTGACCAGTCTGGCTCCGCTGGAGTTCCACTCAAGCAGTGTGATGCCGGCAGCGTGTGTGTTATTGGGCAGCGGTGTGTGTTCGCCATGCGGATGGGTGAGCAGAACCGTTTCTCCATTCTCCCAGCCCACAGCCAGCACCGGTTTAGTGGGATGCCAACGCAGCAGCGCTGGCGCACACACACGCTCCATGTGACATAACTCCACATGCTCACCCTGGAAAATGTCACACAATAATATACATGTGTAATATACAGTGGTGCTTGAAAGTTTGTGAACCCTTTAGAATTTTCTATATTTCTGCATAAATATGACCCAAAACATCATCAGATTTTTACACAAGCAAAGTGAACCTTCGCTTTCAGTATCTGGTGTGACCCCCCTGTGCAGCAATAACTGCAACTAAACATTTCCTGTAACTGTTGATCAGTCCTGCACACCGGCTTGGAGGAATTTTAGCCCATACCTCCATACAGAACAGCTTCAACTCTGGGATGTTGGTGGGTTTCCTCACATTAAC
>JAJAGP010003967.1:0-60227 GCA_025084515.1 Ancistrus triradiatus | reverse complement strand
TAATTGAATACATTTATCCCATGTTTCTCTAAGCCCCTGGAGAATATATAGAAATTCTGAATTGAGGTATGTTTCCTTGCTCTGTATCTCCTGAAGCGATACTGGAGAAGAGAGATGTCACACTAACTAAGGGAGATTATACAAAGTATAAAGACAGGTACTTGGTGTATCTTCGTGTGTAATTGTGACCTCCAGGTTTTATTAAAAAACAACTATTATTTTATGAGAACGAATTTCTCTTGGGGAGAAGTGATTAGCACGATTGTCTCCCAGATCTAGACACCCCAGGTTTGAGTCCCAGCCCAGCTGCTCCCTGTGTGGACGTTATATGTTTTCCAAGAGTCTGTGTGGGTTCCCTCTGGGTACTCCTGTTTACTCTTACGTTACAAAGACATGTGTTAAGCATATCTGTGTGAGTGTGTGTGTGTGACGGAGATGGACCGGTGTCCTTGCTAGGGTTGGTTCCTGCCTCGTACTGTGGCCAGTTAACCCCCAGAACTGAATTTAGCAAGTATGGAAAATGCGTGAGAATTTGTTCTTATTCCCAATGTAAGTTCCTAATTAACCATCAATTTCCAGTTTTTTATAAAGTCTTACTCATGTATATAAATATGAATATTTAAACCAAAAACCTGTCATTCCCACACTTGAGAAGGAATAACATCTGCCGCCTTAGTTAGGGAAATCACTGTGACTGAAAGACACTAACAAATCTGAGTAAGCTTCCATTAATGCTGAGCCTGTGAGCCACCAACCATCACTTGGATCATACCACTTGCGAGGTAAGGGGGGGCTGCCATATTTTCGATGGTAAAATATTATGTTTAAGCCATATATGTTCTATGGTGCTCGAGTACCCCTAAAAAGGGGCTAGGTATGACTATGCCTTTGGTCCCACTGTTATTTACTTTATTATATTATTGTATTAAACCTAGACTAGGCCTATATGGTACACATTATTAACAAATTGTTTCCATTAACGCATTGTTACTGCTTGGGGATACTGCAGATGAGTATGTTTTTGCTTATTGAATGATTTAATAATAAACTTTAGTCGTGTATTATCAATAAAATAAGTCTTATGCTTGAATGACCCTTGCAATTCACTACCCAAATGCTGTGGTGATGGGGGGACCTTCTGGGCAAGTCAAGTACACACAGCAATTGATGTGGAAGCCAGATGGAAACTGTTCCCTGAAGCTACAACAGCATCCCCTTTTGTATTTTCAAGACCTTCAGCAAAATCTTGACCAGGGTTTTTCTGGATGAGTTTAAAGACTATAAGCTGTTGTAGCTCAATGGATAAGGCTCTGGCCCATTAATCAAAAGGTTGTTTGTTCAAATTCTGGTTTTTCAAACCTGCCACTGTCATTGAGCAAGTCCCTTAACCTTCAAGTGCTCAGCTCAAATGTAAGTCTCTCTGGATAAGGACATCGGTGATGTGTTTGTGTAAAAGGGGGGAATTTCTTTATTCTTCAAAACTGTCCAAGAATGGCTTTAGCTAGAATTGCATAGAGTCATATCCTTCTGCGGAACTTCACACAAAGCTAATTATTCACCACAAATATTCAGTTACACCTGTGAATGCTAATGCAGTTGGAAAAAAAGAGCCTCTGCGTTTTATATATTCAGCTCTGTCACAATGGAAACTTTCTTTAAAGGTGCAAAATAATCAAATGGAGGAAGTAAGCATCACAGGTAGAGCTGTATCTGGGGGCTCTGGCGTACAGATGCTGCTTGCTCGCCTCCTTTGAAGCATTTAAATAGGGCACGCATGTATTTCAGTCCAGCACCCCCTCCCCAACCCCACCACCACCACCACCACCCACCCACCCACCCAACACCTGGGACTTAAGGTGTTTCAACAATAGTGTTTGGCAGTGAGAGAGAAACAAGCAGCACTTTCCTCTTCTGCTCAAATCCCACCAGAGCACACCAAAGGTATCAAAACAAAGAAAAAGAGAGAGGGTGAAATAAACCCAAACGCTTGCCTGATGAATAATTTGAATGAGGAAATGAAGCTGTAAGGAACAAATGCTGGAGCAAGACACCAGGAGAAGGATAAGACCGGATACAATTAGGTCAGCATACAGAACGCAAAGCTTATCTCACTCTGCATAGGTTCTCATTTCAGCAGACGGTGATACGTATAAGCATTTTTATAGTTAAGTCTCAGATCTCGACTGTATTTGCACATCACAAGAGTGAGGAGTCCAATTCTAGTCAACATCTGAAAGATTAGAGTCTGAAAGTCCCAGTTTTAATAAGCATCACTTCTTTGACTAGTGAGGAGAGGCGGGTAGTAATGCGCTACTTCATTGCATTATTTTTTATGACCATTTTATGGGGCCACGTATGAGGAGCTTGGGATATGTTTTCTTCTTGGTATATATATTTGGAAACACATCTTTCTTATATATGAAATCGCTCTCTGTTCACGACATTTTATCAGTATGTTCTACTATTTGTTCCAAAACATGTTAATGCAAAGAAATCTATTTGAATGAATCCAGTTATCAAGTACCTTGTTCCATTAATGGGTTGTAACTATTGAATATGCGATAGTGAAATCCCATTTCCATCACTTCTTATAGAAAAAATTCATGCTTCTTTCAGCGACTTACATTGACTTGCATTTTTACATGAAGTATGATCTTACAAAGCAATTGTGAATTATGGGTCTTTCTCAAGGACCAAAGCAGTGTACGCTTTATAGTGCTAGGACTTGAACCCTGGATCTTCTGGTATGTAGTCCTGAATGTTAGCCACAGTCCAACCCTTATTTAAAACCCCACTTACCTCCAATGATGCCAGTTTAACTTTGTGGCAGAGGCTCTACTGGTTATCTCATCGGTCTTGTGTCTGTTTCATCACGTCTACTACTTGAAAAAAAATTCCTATCCTTCATCAGGATCTCCAGACAAATCCTCCACGATTTTAGTGCCACGATTTCCAGCTCCACACATGATGTTCATCTGCTGGAGCTCCACTCAAGCTGCTTCCGTCATCAGCTCCAGCCCCATCATACCTGGGCCACTTAATGTCGATGTGCAAACTTCCATTTTATATTTAAACTTTGAACTCCATGACTTAGTGCGCTCTTAGATTTATCATCTACGCCGCCCAAGGATGTTGGGTCCCTTTTTTGAGTCTTGGTCGCGCCCAGGTTTCTTCTCTAGAACTAGGGGAGTTTTTCCTTGCCACTGTCACCCTAAGCTTGGTCAATTTGGGATTGGACGTAGTTATTAGGAGATAATCTAAACTTGTAAAGTTGCTTTGAGACAATGCTCCATTGTAAAAAGCGCTATATAAATAAATCTGACTTGACCTGACTACTATGTGTATTTCTGTAGTTAGTTCCCCGAGTTCCCCCAAAACAACAATTGCTTAATATTTAATGGAGGAAAATAGAGGCAAAATACTAGCTACCTTCAGTAGGTGATTCTGAAAATTTGATCTTTGAAAAAAAAAATTCAGATCAAATTAGTTATAGAGTGAGCTACTGGTTCAAAAAATGGGTTACTGGTATATACCAGTGTTGTAGTATGTCATAAATGAGCGCTCTGTGTCAAATTCATTTGGACTCGGTCTTGTCTTGGTTTCAGGCTAAGGTGGACTCGTTGTTGTTGAGACCAGCCGAGTCCAGTGAATCTACCTGAGGTAACATTAATTATAAAACCAACTTTTTTCCCCATCGCTATTGAATATCAAACAGAATAAATCAGTACTTTCTCTACATGCCCAAATAAAACCTGCTCTCAGATTGGCTAACAGGAAAAAACAAGTTCCTGCACTTCTCAGTCAGTTTCCAGTCAGTGAACATGTTTTATTTTGAACAGTCTGATGTTGAGTCTTCAAGTGTGCATTTTCACCTGCCTGCTTTACTTTAGCATAGCTGTAAAATCTGGAATTATTTTTATGTTTTCCAATTTCATAATAAAAATGGATAGAATGGATGCTGTTGGCTATTCAGTCAGCTTTATGTAGTGACTTCTGATGAAGTTTGACAGAAAAAGGGAAACCGAATCAACACCATCATTTGCTTCCAAAAGTTACATTGCCTTAGTTTGACTTGGACTGAAATATAATACAAATTAATAATAATTTTAGCCTATGTATAATTTGCTGGTATATTTTACAAAATCTTAGATGAGACATATTACGTATTTATAATTGTATTACATGTAAAGTGAATTACAAACTAATTAAATTTTTTCCATTTTCTATTATTTGTATTCTTGTATGATGAATAAATCTTATTTTGGTCTCCTCTCGGTCTTGGCCACTTCCAGTCTTGGTCTTCCAGGAACTTTTGATTCCAGCAGCTGGCTCTTATCTCCAAACCACAGGAAACCTCAATCAAAAGATAATAGAAATGTATGATTAGCAGGTAGATGATGCTGTGTTGCTCTGGGTTTCTGTCAGTGTAGAATTATTTCTCGTCCTTAATATTTTGATTTCTTCCCTATACTTAAACTTAACCAAAATGGAGCTTGGTTACTGTAAATCTTCCTAGGTGTGAGGGAATATGAGTGTGTGATGCCCTGAAAGATGCCCTGGTAAGGGTGTTTTCCTTCCCTCCTGAGATAGGCTCCAGACCCTCCACTGCAACTCTGCTCAGAATTCATACTGAAACTGAATACATATATTTTACCATTATTAAAAATGAGTAACTTTCATGCAATAGTTAAACTAATTTCTACAGTAACTAAGCATTATATATGTCTACAGCTGTCAAATTATCAACTGTGCTCACTACTGAATCCGAAGACTTGGGGGTCAGGTCAGAACTGATCCAGTGTCTCCCACTGGGACTGTGTTCAGCTATCTTGAAACTGAAGAACATTTAATAATTGTTAATGTAGTCCATATACTTTACATCAGTTGTAAGCAATTAGAAATGAAATGTTCTGTGAAAAGCATTGAATCAATTAACACATGAAAAAATCTGTGAAGTGATTTGTACATGCCTTTTAATGTTAAAACAAGCAAAGTATGAATACGTGTTACATCATATTCATTAACGAAATCCTGGAACTTGGCTGTTGAACTGATACTTTTAATGGTTTTGGTGGAACATGAGCTTTTCCTTTGTCCTCTTTGATAGATCTCATGCGGTAAGACTCAGCAGGTGGAAATTGGCACGGACTAAAAATGGGAGAAGAACGAGGTTCAAATTCATAAAAAGGAAAATGTATGCATTCTAGTGATAAATTGGTTTCAGTAGAGAAGTGAGTTTGCAAAATAAGATAATACTGAAAGGTAGCAGGTCCAATTCTACTCCCTGGACTTGCAGCAAATAGATATGAAAGACAAATTCCTGATGAGAAACTTTCAGAGCCACTTATAAGATTAAATAAGTCCGGAAATACGTTTGCGAACACGGTTTTGAAGCGCGTCTCAATAATTTGGTACATGATGGAGCACTTTGCATGCTCCTCTCAGTATCCGGTCTATTTGCTCAGAATTGTGAAGGAAAAGTTGGAGGCAAATAAAACTTCTAAATTGTCAGTTCGCTGACACAAAAGCGAAAAGTCAACAAAGAGTCCGTATGTCTGCGAGACCCAAACAGGAAGCAGAGCCTCATCTCCAGATTGCAGTGGCACATCTCCAGGTGACAAAATATGTCAATGTCGAAAAACCCCCATGGCACAATTATGCCAGAGTAGGCTGCGAGAGTGGGGGGAGAGGGAGAAAAAGGGAAAGGGAAAGTGAGAAGGGTGCTACTTTGGTGTGAGAAAGTCATCACAGCCTGTAGGATGCAGGGTGCCAATGTAACAAAGCATTCCTCCATCCCCAATACGACTCAGAGCCTCCCAGATAAATCTGCTGGGTGTGCTGATCCCTCGGCGGCTGCATCCTCTTGGGGGAACCTCCTAAAAGGATCGTTACGGCCAGTGTTTGCACATGTGATGGCTTTCTGAGGCGAATTTAATCCATCTAGTGCAATAACTCACCAATGAAAATGTTTAAATGCATGCTGAAAATGAGGCGTAACATAAAACACTGACAGGTGAAATGAATAACTTCTGGGCAATGTTCTGCTGGGAAACCTTTGGGTCCTGGCATTCATGTGGATGTTATTTTGAAGCACACCACCGTCATGGTAATGTCCTTAATAGACGCGTCCACTTTCACCACGATAATGCGTCCTGCCACAATGCAAAATTTCTTCAGATTGGTTTGATTAAAATGGGTGTTCAAGGTGTTGACTTGGCCCCCAAATCTCCATTCTCACGACGTCATAGCGAAAAGTGAAAGAAAAATGGCAAAGCGAGTCCTCAGCTTCATCCCGTCATGGAAAACTCAGCTTTCATGGGTTGGTTCTGACTCCTATGCACCTGAAATCTTCTGCAAAGTTTGTAGGGAATATTCCAACAAGACAGACAAGTGTTTTTTTTTTTGTCAGAACTACAACTTTTAGAAAACAGTCGCTCGAGTGTCACGGCAAATCCCTCTGGCACATCACATGTATAGCAACGAAGAAAAGCCTTTAGCGTGTCTTGACCCCTAGACGTGTGCAAAAGAACAGTGAAGCCGATTTTCCAGAAGACAAAGTTAGTCACAATGGCATATCGCACAGTTAAAAGAGAAACACCTTTCTAGGACTATCCTTATACATAATGTTAAGATATTTATAACATATTTATAATTCAAAAATAAAGAGGGCACTGCAAATTCTGCAGGATCTGCTGTTAACGTCTTGGTGCCAGATACCACAAGACACCTTCACAGGTATGAATGGATGATGTAGCCATTTACTAAAGAGTGCCCACTCTCACTTGGATTATATTTTCTGATTTCTCAAGTGCATTCAAATCAGTATACCCTCTCGTGAGAAAAAGGGTAGGATGCAGGTCAACCTCAAGATCTCCTGCATCACGGACTACCAGTTTGTACGGCTGAGTAACTTCTTGTCTATTCTAGGGAACTATCCCCTTTCCTCTTTACCCTGTACACTATGGACTTCCAGTACAAATCAGACCTCTGTCACCTGCAGAAATCTCTGTTGTTGCCGGGGTGTATCAGGGATGGACAGGAAGTGAAGTACAAGGACCTTGTGAGCATCTATGAGTGATGTGGGAGAGACCATCTATTCCTCAATGTGACTAAAACCTAGGATATTGTGGTTAACGTCAGCAGAAGTAGGACCACATTGGGGCAGGTTGTTGAGCTGGTTGACACCATGACACCAGGCTGGACTGGCAGTTCAACAACAGGAAGGTGTGGAGCAGACTCTGGAGAACTTCTACTAGTCTGTTGCAGGTTCTGTATTCTTTGCTGCAATTTGCTGGCGTGGAAACATTAGAGCCAGTGATGCCAAACAACAAACCCAAAAGCCAACAAACGAATGATTCTTTAGAGAAACCAATTGACCAAATGCATGTCTTGGGAAGAAACTGGAGTCACCAGAGGAAAGAGAACACGGGCATCAGCCAGGCCAGGACTCAAACCTAAGTCTCTGGAGCTGTGAGTGGATGTAGTGGATGTATATATGTATATGTGAATCAGGCACAGCAGTGCTGCTGGAGTTTTAAACCACCTCATTGTCACTGCTGTACTGAAAGTATTCCACCAGCCATAATGTCTAGCCATCGGCATGCTCTAGGCAGCATTCTGTAAGCAATGATGAAGAATTAGAGGGTGACTAACATCTTCTGGACCAATAAGGGGAATGCCTGTAATAAAGTGGACAGTGTTTTAAAACTCCAGCAGCACTGCTGTTTCTGAGGATCAAACCCCAGTGCTGCGACAGCGACCACTGCCGGCCCTGTGATGGACTTTGGGTGATGGGTGTCTGAGCCTCTGTGTTTCTGACAAGAAGATCTAGTTTTAAAACACGACATTAAAAGAAATAATATTTTAATACCAGAGCTTTAGAACCTACATAAGTAGTCTAATAATTTGGTAAAGACTGAAGGTTCTGTAAGGTTTCTGTCATTTACTGTAGGTCTTTAGAAAAGAGTGAATGACATTACTGGAACACTAAAATATTTGAGTTGTCTTCAGTGGTGTATAAGTAAAAGATTTATTCTTTTATCTAGCTCAATGGGAGATTGAGAACGAACAAATTCATCGTGTATTTGTATAGATTATGAAGACTTTATTTCGGAAAATGAAAGCTTATGGTATTTAAAGTGGTATTTATCTCAGTTCTGGGTACTAGAAAATGATTGAAGTCTGTGTCTAATTCTAGTCTATGGTTTAATTTTGTGTGTTAATTCTAGCGCTCTGAAAAAGTATTCCATGCTATAATAATGCCTCCATGTTGTTTACTAGCTGTGGATGCAAATTATTTATAATTATTAGCAAATTCTATACTAGTTCTTCACATTTATTGGAATTTTGCTTTGTTTTGAATGTTTTTTGTCTTCTATTTGTGTTAGTTTTAGTCATTTTGTAGCTCATATATGAAATGTTTTTAGGTTTGAAATTTGTATTTATACTTGTCAGATTCTAATTTTGTTCAGTTTTAATTTTATTATATTTACTACATTAAGTTTTCAGAATCTGACTATAAGTAATCATCTAAAATAACCGTGTGTCTGCCTGTTGTTGGTTTATGTTAAATGCATTGTGATTAAGAATAACAGAAGGCATTCGGGACGTGTCAGGGAGTGAGAGAGGCGAGAAACCGAGCTGTGTTCAACTGCAACTAGGTCAAGCTGGCAAAGGAACAAAACACGACAGTCCAAGAGTTTGTAGAAATCATTACACGAAAACAAACTTGTCACTCACTTGACGTTCTGTTTTGCTTCCAAAGCAGAGAATAATAAAAAAAAGAAAAAAAAATGCAGAATCTCCATTGCAAATAAGCAGCATAGTTGTGAAGTCGGCTGTTTGAAATGCACATCAAATCAGCAGAAAAAGTCGGTGCGTACCTTGTCACTGACATCTGGGGACATATGAAGTCGCGAGCCTTTGTTTTCTTTGTTGGCGAAGGAGGGGGGAAAGTCTAGAGACACACATTCATAAAAAATACATATGACTTTTAACTTCTAAAAGAGCACACAAACGGATGCATTGCTAGAAGGACAGGGAGAGGTTACTTGCAAACAGTTTGCAGAAAAAGTGAACCAAGAAGGTGCTATTTATGACAAGATGGCTATTCATAAAGTTAATCTGCGTCGTTATGCAGATCTGCCGTGTTTCATATCCATAGGCAAGGTAGGGGGAGAGATGATCATTCAAACGAGGACCCCAGGAAATGTCTCATGCTGAGAACGTTAACCAAGTTCAGATGTAGCCTGTATTTTTTTATACCATATAAAATTAGTACACATTTTTAGAGGTTATACAGAGACTACGTCTGTGTCCGAAATGGTCCCCTAAACGCTGCTCTCTACATTCAAATATCTGCATTACTATGCATTATAGTGCACTGTTAAATAGGGAGCAGAGACTAGTTAAACTATTTTCAGAAAACTCCTTTTGCTTTACCTGTTTGCTTATTCGCGAATAAGTCCATGCTGGAATCTTTAAAAAAAAAAAAAAACCCCAGTACTTGTGCTGCATTTTAAAGAGAATCCACTCATTTTTTTGCCCTAAGTTGCCAGTTTTTGTACAGCTCCTGTGGGAATGGTTGAGTTCTTTTTTAATAAAATTACAAAATGGTGGAAAGCAAAAAGAAGAGTGCACTTAAGTTTTTTTGTGAACAGAGCACAGTTAATTGGACCCCGTGATTGGTACTTACTCAAAAAATGAGGCACTTTGTTTCTATAACAAATTCATTAAAATAAATACGCAAGCAAGATCAAATGTGTACAACTGAAATTTCCTTTTTTTTGCCGGCGTGTGAATAAACTAATAAAAACACAGTTATTAAACTGTGGTCCCTTAATAACTGTTTTTCTTTTTTTAAAAGAGTTTAAAAAGAGCGTTTGGAAATGGATGTGGCTTCTAGAGTTAGGGTTAGCTTTAGAGCTTTAATGATTAGGGTTACATAAGGGTTTTATTCAGGGAAACATTTTACAGTTAGCAACACATGCCTTAGCAAATTTTTAGCCCGTTTATCGCCACATTTGCCGCTGGGTTCCTTTATGAAAATTAGCCCTAATTTAAAAAAACTTCTCATAAATCTATATTTTTAACACTGTTTTTCACAATGTCAATTTTAAAATTGTGTTGCAAAAAATAAGCAAGAACTGACGACTACTCTAATTTAACTCTTTCTAATTGTCTGCCAAAATGAACCCTAATCAAACACTTCTTTATACTTTTTAGTACTGAACTGGTTTGTTTGGGTTTTTGCTTAGAGTTAGAAAGGTAAAGTTTTTTACGTTAAGGGGTAAAGGGAATAAGACTGTGGTAGGTTTAGGAGGCAGGGGTTGAAGTTTTAAAGCAGTTTTACATGCTATTAGCTTGTGTTGCCACTTCCTGCCTTTGTTTTGTTCCCTCAAGAAATGTTTCAGCTGTTGGGTTTTAACCACTTTTTTTTGATAAAGCCAATCAAGGTTAATTGGTTACAAAAATTACAACACACAAGCCAATAATCACATTTGCCACTTAGCTTCTGTTTTTTCTACTCTGGCCTGGTTTCCCGGTGGAATAAAACCGAAATAAAACTCTTATTTTTTACTGTCTTTAAACAGTGCTTTGATAAGATTTTTTGGGCCGTTGGTTAGTGGTAAGCTTTGGGGTCCGGGGTTTTGGGGTTATGGTTAGATTTTAGTACACCTCATACTTAGTGTTTTCCTACTATCCTGTTGGGTTTTTGCTAATTTGGCTCTTTTTTTTCTCTTTTTAGGAAATAAACCTAAATCAAATAAATATATCAACCATGTGAAGATGGGGCAAGGTTTATTGTGGAGGTTTTTAACCAACCTCGCTTGTTTGCTTCTATTTATTAAAATACTTCTGCTGCGGAATAAACTTAAATAAATAAAACTCAAAAATCAAAATTCAGCTGTGTTCTTTAATATTGCCTTTTATGAAGACCGTTAAGATAAAGTTTGGATTTTTAAGAGTTAAAGAAACTGTTAGTAAATGCCTTCAGCCTAGGAGAAGGGTTCATACTAGGATGCACCTAAATTTAAATTTTTTGGGGCTGCAACTGGCCAAAACATGTTTTCTGGTATTTTTCACATTTTAATCAGGCACAAACATATTAACTTTTTCTTTGTTTAATTTCTCTTTTTTACTTAAGGCATGTATAAACATGGGACATGAATAAAAAAGATTGTTCCTTTTTGTCCAGGCAGGGTGAGGAAAGTTGGACCACAAAGTTGGATGAATATGTGGAAGACTTGAGAAGTAAATAAAATAATTGAATGTCATTGCACGTGTTGTTCTGTGTCTCAGGTGTTAAATGTAGGGAGGTTTTCCTTGCCACTGTCGCCCTAGGGTTGCTCAGTTTGGGATTGGACGTAGATATTAGGAGATAATCTAAACTTGTGAAGTTGCTTTGAGACAATGCTCCATTGTAAAAAGTGCTGTAGAAATAGATTTGACTTGACTTGACCCAGCGGGCATTTTTGCTGCAGACGCTTCACTCCACGCTGGTTGTGTTTTGATTGCGTCACCAAAACGTCATTGTTCAATAAAAAGTATTCGTCTTTTCACTTTTCACGTTCAAATGCACAAAGTGCTTTTGAATAATAACACTTGATGAATATTTGGTGCAGAATTATTGCCCCAGCTGTCCTGAAATTGCTGGAAAAAGTGTGGCAGGACACTGGTCCACCACAGGGCATCATTCACACCTAGAGGCAGTTTAGAGTACAGTCTTACTGCTAATACTAGCATGTTATTAGAAGGTAAGAATACTACAATATCCAGAATGATTCAGATAAGAGGAGAACATGCCAAACCCATCATGGACAATATGTGGAGCCTTTGAAGCAACGTGAAAATGACTGCTACACCAACTGAGCCGGCCTTAGATTTATGTTATTGGAATTAAATACTATGTCCCCTGTAACGAACCCTCCTTCTCCTTCCCATTCAGATTTTTGTATGACTAAAGTTTTTGGTTTTTTTCCAAATGTTTTAAAATTCTGTTCTGGCTTCTTTTTAAAAAAGCAGTAAATACTTTCTTCAGAGTTTATGAGACACATCCGTGAAATTTTTTTTTGCATCATACTGTACCTTTACATCCTCTATGAGGCAATCCTCTGAGCTGCTGAGAAAAACATTGTGTTCCCCGTAGGGTTCTTTGGCGGGGCCGTAGGGTTTTTAATAAGTTTTACGTTTTTTTTGTTTGAAATAAATTTGGATTTTTTTAGTTTGTTTGCGGCTGTTGAAAACCCTCCCCCTGTTACAAGCCCCTCATGTTTTTTTTCCCACAGCAAACCCTTTTTTCAACAAACACAATCTATTTCTGTTTGCCATTGGTGGAATGTTTAAATCATAAGAAATTCCTTTGAATAATTGCCCTTTTGTGTTATGGGGGCCCCCCTCTATTTTCTTTTTTTTTTTTTTTGCTCCTTCCTCTCTGGGCCCATCTTTTTTTATGGCTTAATTTCCCCCAAGTTTGCTCAGCTTGTCCTTTTTTTTTTCATTCTAAATGAATGTGGTTTTATAAACGGACCAACTCATTAATTTAATCTCATTTCCAATATTGCTTAATCCAAATTCAGTTGTTCACAGGGTGCCCGAGGACCCTTAAGCGCCAAGCACAAGGATGCAGGAGGAAACCCACTAAGACCTGCAATTCCCTTCCCTGTGCCCCATGGCCACATGGGTGGAGTAGTTAGATATCTTTGTTCTGTGACATAAAGCTAAAAAGCATAATGCCAAAAAACATTAACATGGTCCAGTATGGAAGACATTTTTTTAAATTAATTAAACTTTCATGGAGAATGTTTTTAATGATTTTATGTGTGACCTGTTCAACGCTAGACATGTACCTGCTTTTGAGTTATGCTCAGTATTTGCCAAAAGTTTCACTACCCACAACACTTGGTAAAGTATTGGGAGAGGAAAAAAAATCAAAAGAGTACATAAATTCAATATGAAAATGTATTTTTGATTAGTGCCATGCATAGGAAATACTAGGAACTGCTTAGTTCTCCTTTAGCATAAATGGGTTTCTGTGTGAAAATGTGCTTTTGATGAACTACAGAGTTGAGGAACATACTCACTGAGAACATTATTAGGAACGCTGTACTAATGCTAGGTAGGGCTTCCGTTTGCTCTCAGAACAGCCTCAATTCTTCATGGCATGCATTCCACAAGACGTTGGAAACATTCCTTTGAGATTCTGCTCCATGTTGGCTTTTTACATCACGCAATTCCTGAACATTTTCCAGGTGCACATTCATGCTGAGATTCTCCCATTGTACCACATCCCAAAGTGTTCTGTTGGATCAGATCTGCTGACTGGGATGGACACTGAAGGACATGAGGTGCACATGGTCAGCAACAATACTCAAATGATTGATTGTTATCAACGGGCCCAAAGTAGGGCACAAAAACCACACCAGTAAAGGGCCACCAGGCAGGTGGCATCCATGGATTCATGCTTTGGTGCTGATTTCTGGCTCTACCAATTGTGTGCCTCATCAAAATCAAGATTCATTAGTCTGGGCTAGGTCTTCAGCAGTCCAGTTTAGTGAGACTGTGCTCACTGTCATAGCTTTTGGTTTTTGACTGACGGAAGTGGAACCCGACATTCTGTTGTTGTAGCTTATCCACTTCAAGGTTCTGTATATTGTCCATTCTGAGATGCTTTCCTGCTCACCACAATTGTACAGCGTGGTTATCTGAACTACTGTAGCCTTCCTGTCAGGTTGAACCAGTCTGTCCATTCTCTGTAGATCTATCTCATTAACAAGGCCTTTCCGTTTGCAGAACTGTGGTTCACTGGATGCTTTTCTTTATTGGACCATTCTGAGTAAACCCTAGAGACTGTTGTGCATGAAAATCCCAGGAAACCAGTTATAGCAACATAGAATGGAAATGGTCATAATACCTGAGAACACATTTTGCCCTCTTCTGATGGTTGATGAGAACATGACCCGAGCACAGGCTGATTACATAATTGCATGCATTAGTAAGTGTACAAGTGCACGTGTACCTAGTAAAATGTATGTCTCACTGTTCACCATGCTACATGGTATAATATATCGTGAAAGAGAACAAACCTATATATAACTTGTATATAAACAAATCTAACATTTTTAATACATAAATGTAAAAACAGATTTTGGTCAAAAATGAAACACAATTTCCCATGTATAGAAGCAAACCAAGTTTAGGCCTCAAATGACTAACCAGAGATGACAGTGGCAAGGAAAAACTCCCTGAGACACAGAAGCAAATAATTTCGAGATTCTCAAATAGTGAAACCAACAGGTTTAGGATCCTATGAGTCACTGGTGCAAAAATGGTTTGTTGACTATAGTTTTTATAAGTTCAGACCTGTTAGTAGTTCATTAACATTGCAGAAACACTTCATATTTAATTTTGATCCCTGCTGACATTGTGAAACTGCTTTTCATTTAGAAAATCAACAATATATACAGTGTGGTCAATCTTTTTTTTAAAGACTGTAGATGGAGATAAAAGAAAGGGTGAGAATGCTAAAGCACCTTGGAATGATTGGTGTTTTATAGGGAAAAGTGACAGAGCACCTCAGCAAGGTCACATCCAAGGACAGCACAGCCAATTACTATGCAGATCAGAGCAGGATGCCGTTTAGGGGGATTGCTCCGATGCAATCACATTAACTGGCCAGAGAGGAACTGGCTGTCTGACCTCAATCACTGGAGGCTGGAGAGGAAGAAAGGAGGCGAGATGGAGAAAGGGAGAGGGCTGCTGGGTTGTCTCTCACTTTTCTCTCATCCCGGCCATGCACGTGATTAATAAACCAAACAATACAGTGCAGTCTGTGTGCAAAGTCACCACAGTGGAGGACCAGGCCTGATTGAACCCACAAATTCCTTAATGCAGTACCATTGTAAATGAGTTACAGTTTGAAACTGTATGCAGGATGATGTGTAGTTTAGCGTTAATTACATCCAACAGAATTCTTCAGTCACTGATACTGGGTTTAATGCAATAAGTCACATTTACAGGATTTAGCAGATGCCTTAGATCTGATATAAAGAAAGTAAAGTCCAAGCAGTTGAGGGTTAAGGGTCTTGATCCATGGCCATGTCTTGCTCACTTGGCAGAGCTGTAACTTTAACCCTCAGACTTCTGGACAATAGGGCTGTTCATTAACCTTGCCCCGCCACAGCCCTAAACGATTGAGTAATGTAGAAAAATTTCCTTACATGGGATAGTGGTAGTAGAAGGGATAAAGTCTCAGGTGCTCAACTGTCTATTTCAAATGAGTTTTCAGAAAAATGTGAACTCATGCCATAGATTTAGAAGAACTGGACTGTGCTTTAAAAGTCTATAATGGATTGGAGCCCTATCTAGGGTTGTTCCTGCCTTGTGCCCCGTGCCACCATGTAATGCCATTTTCTTCTGCTTTTGGCCCACAGCATTCTGCGTAGTCTCGTGTCCAGCTTTTGACCCTTTTCCCACTCCACAGCCATGAGGCAACCTATGTTTCTCTTGCTGATTGCTGGGTTTTGCCTGTATGCTGGTTTTCTGCTGACTTCCTTTTGTTCATTTACACTTCCCAGTATGTACCGGTGTTAATTTGCTTTTGCTGTATTTGGTGTTTATTATGGTATCTGGTCTTTTGTCTGTTTGTTAGCGTTTGCATTGTTATCTACTTTGTTAGCACCTTGTTTTAAGCCTTTTGATTAGTCTTCGTCTTATGTCTTTGTTTTATCTCCCTGTGTTTAGGTTTGTTTTTACCGTCTTCTTTATGTGTGCACTCTTGTGTATTCAGTGGCTAGCCATTAGTGTGCCAGTCTTATCCTGCTTCTTCTTTGTTTTATGCCACTTTATAAGTTAACTCTTCTCATTTGTAACTACATGTCTTTGTGTCCATTTATCTGACCAAGATTCATTCAAAGCATGTTTGGTGTCCAAGGTTAATGGTGATGCTACAAGGCAAAGATGCCTGTCTTACACAAGTTAAACAGTTTGTCTTATTCAAAATCACCTTAAACCACATTAGGAATTTAATTATTTTCAAATATACTTGGTCTCGTTATTTTAAATGAATAAAAAAAAGCACACAATTTGAACAAGCACTCAAATTCACTTTATAATGTTTGATTTTGGCTATGCAAGTTGTGAAACGCCAAATGTGGGAGGAACTGCCCTCTACGAAGCTTCGCCGAGAACCTTATTCGTTCCAGGGCCTGTTCTGGTTTGCATTTGGACCAGTAGGAACACTGTGTGATGCTGAAGTGATGTAAGCCAAGTAAATTTTGCTTAGATGACTCAAAATGACTTTGTACCTCCTCCGTAGGCACATTAAAACTTCACTGTTAGTCCATTTGTCTATGTGTGTTCCATTTTTAGTGCGAAGATCTGTTGTTTATATGGCTACCGGTGTACAAGAAGGCTATATTTAAAAACGGTGGTTGCCCCTCAACATAGGCCCTTGCATCTGGACCAGTTATTATACGCTTGCATCACTACGTCTTCTTCAATTGCCGTACTCTTAAGCCTGGACAGATCACCTCATCGTTATGTCACTCAGGTTTCCTATGCGTTGAGAAAAGACCCTATCTTAAAGTAGGAGCTTTCAAGTCCCTATACATGGCGTTTTAATAGCTACAGTTCCTGCGGTGTGAACTAGCGAGAAAGGGGGCACAGTTCTAAGAACTATGAAAAAGTTAATCTGATGTGCGAGCACCTAAAGTGAG
The DNA here is from genome assembly GCA_025084515.1 of Ancistrus triradiatus. Classification (NCBI taxonomy): domain Eukaryota; kingdom Metazoa; phylum Chordata; class Actinopteri; order Siluriformes; family Loricariidae; genus Ancistrus; species Ancistrus triradiatus. The sequence continues at coordinate 43,512 of JAJAGP010003967.1, read as the reverse complement.
CAAAATTTCACCATGTAGCTGATTTGTTTTATGGGGTATTATGGAGGAATACACCTCAAATAACTCAACCAGCCCTCAAACTTTGGAGATGGAACTGTATGAGAAATGAATAACTTATGACGCTAGTTCCACTTGAAATGTAATGACTTATTAGTTAGATTATGTAGCTCATGTGGCAAGAACCTGAGAGCTCCAGTGTGAAACTACTTCTGTGTATATTTATATAAACATGGAGCAGAGGTCAAGACAAAACACAAAGGTTTTTCAGCTCAGTAATATTCAGTGCATGGTTGTTTTTGGATTGTACTGAAGTGTGCGAGGTGTAATATGAACGCATTTGATGTGCGTGGCCGAAGAAGAAAAATCTCACTCAAGCCCGGTGTCCCATAATGGAATCTGCATGGCGTGCATACATAAATCACAGGAGGTTTCATATGCATAATGTCTTCTCATTCTGTTTCTTTCTCCGAGATGAGGCTCGATGAGGGGGAGGGATGGAGATGAGGATTTTTCCTTTTTCCCCCCCGTTCTCGCTTGTTCTTCGAGAAGAAACCGTCTCTAATGCTTCTAATCTATAGTGCTGACAGTGGTGAGATGTTGCGATGGGAGATCTCGAGGTGTTTGGCAGGCGCCTGCTCTTGCTGCATGTGCATGTGAGCGAGGAAGCGAGCGGAGAAATAGAGTACATTTCCAAAACGTCTGTGGGACTTTTGGGAGATTTGAAAGAAGACAGGCTTTTTTTCGCTCGCTCTTTCTCTCTCCTCCAGGGCTTTGTTATGTTAATGCGGGCTGGATGTTGCAAATTCATAGTGATTTTTCATCTGGCGAGTGACGGCAGATAAAAGGGAAGTGACGAGGTGTCTTGATTGTCCTCAGTGTTGGGCGCTGACTGCTAACAAGCCTCCGCATTGTATAGATGCCATTTTCAACCATCCTCCATTTGCATCTCCAAGCCTGCACTTCATTCCTGACCCCCTTCTAAAAGTTTATACCTCCTCGTTAGGCCCAAGCGGCGTCAGCGGCGTAGGATTAAAACCGTGCCGCGGCGCTTTTATTTGTGAACGGGCCCTTTCCTGCACGAGCCTCAAGGCGGATGTTAGCAAGCATCTGATGCTATATTTATTCCCTTGCTCGGGCGGCGCTACAGTTTTGAATGCGAGCTGCTATATCAGCATAAGGTAACCGCTGCTTAATGACATTTGCATTTTTATCTTGAGAGATTCCTCAAACGTTTGCGTTATTGAGGATTTATGGCAACACGCTTCGCCCTGTATTCCATCAACTTCAATCACAAAGGCGGCACTCCATAACTCAGCGCGAGATGAATCTGCCGGCCCATGGAATAATTAAATACTAGATTTTTTCGGGACGCCAAGGCTTCTGATAAATCATTTTGTTTGTGCGAGCATGGGCCTTGAAATTGTGTTTGCTCCTTTGACGCAGAATGGAAACCTTTCTTGTCAGAGAGGTAAAAATTAAGGATGATTATTATATAACAACCGATTTATTTGACTCAAATTGTGTGAAAATGTACAAAGGCTAATGCTAGGGGCAGGGATACATATTCCGATGACATCGTTCTTGCCTGTTCAGACCTTTTCAATGATCGCGTTCCAGTTTGTAGGCACACAGAAACATGCAAGGAGTGTGGACGCCAGAGGCGATTCTAAGAGCAGAAACTCAGGGCTGCCGAGCAGCCAATGGGACCGAATCCTCAACTGCGTTTTTTGAACAAAGAAAACATTGTGATGGAAAAGACGCCAACAAATCTGAGAAGACTTCCTCTAATGCTGAGCCTGTGACCCACAAAGTTATCACTTGGTTTACCAAGTATTGCAAATGAGATTGTAGTAAAAGTAAAAGATAATGAGGGATAAACAGTAAATGAAAAATAAATCATCATAGAGGCAACCCTGCCTAAGATACGATTTCTCTCCAAGAGAGAAAGTGGATGCACCCATTTGCAGGGGCTGCTTTATTTTCATGTTTAAAAATATTTTGTTTATATACTTTCGATGGTTTTAATTTTTTTTCATCTTATTAGAGACAAGCCTTCATCTACGACAAACAAATACAAACAAAAAAAAACCTTTCACTCTTATTTTTAGGGGTGCCGGGACTCTGTTAACCCCTAAAAATGGACTACACACGCCTGTGGTGGGCACCTCGGTAAAATTTACGTTTTGTTGATCTTCTAAATGAGAAGTTAATAGAATGTCTGCAGGAAACAGACTTTAATATGTACCGGTAACAACTCAATTAGGTTCTGAGCCCTCACAAACAACTAGTTAAACACTATTAACAGAAAAGTCTGCTGCAGGGCACCGTGAGGGAGTTCCACATCTGAATGTGAAAGCTGGTTGGTCAGAGACAGCGAATACTGCCAGCTCTGCTATGGACTGTTGTCCCGTACGGGCCACGCTTACACCTAGTTCATGTGGGAAACACCCACAGCCCTGACCAGGACAAATAGGGTGTGACAAATAAGTGAAAGAAAGGCTGATGCACCCAATGCACACATACCAGCGCATAGTGGTGCATCATTACAGAAAAATGTCTGGTCAGTGATGGTCCAGTGGTGATCCCCTTCCATTCTAGGATGGAACTGAGGGCTGAAATATTATGCATATCAGGATTTTGTGAGCAAAAGATGGCCAAATATTAAAAAATGGTCTTCTGACAAAAAAAATCACCCCACCTCCTCTATTAAATGTGAGTCCTTCAGCTTTTAATGATGCATTTTGTCTGCCATCCCCTCTCTGGACCGGCGTCTGGAGTGTCAGCGCAGTGCAGTGCACACAAGAGCACTCACAAGCAGAATAATTGATATAACACCCCTGCGGTATTGTTTATGGATGTATGGGAAGATAATGCACTGATTAATAATACATGCAATTTAATTCCTGCCCCCATTGAAATGCAGAAATAGCAATAGAGAAATAATTAAGAATCCATTACAGGAGAATGATACAGCCTCTTACCGCTGAGAACGAGCCTCACAAGCGGCTCGGCACTAAAGCGTAGAATGGATATCACATCTTTTTAGGGAGAGAGTCAGCTGAGGCATGAATAAGACATTTAAGGCTAGTTGGAGACAGACAGCAGTTACTATTGCTGAAAATTGGGAGTCTCGTTTAAGTGTTAATAATCATTTTGCACATGCACTCTGGATGCATAAATGAAGTGATAAAATTGGTTAAAAAATGCAGATAACTGGGTAAAAGCACAGCGCGTGTGAGCAGTTAAGCGAAATCCGTTTGCACAATGCACTCTTGTGGGCGCTGATTGATTTCGGTACACGTGCACGCTCTTGTCAGCGACCCCGCCACTTAACAAGCTTAATTGTTTTAGCCGAGGACCATTTGTTCATTTGCACGCTGGTTTGGACGCTTGTCCTGAAAACACTCCTAAAGTTTGTGAGCAGTGGGTTATCCAATTGATCTGCCTGGCACCTCTTCATCGTGCCGTCCCCTGGCTGGGAGAGGACACCAGATAGTTTATGCCAAGCTCATTGTTAGATTTTTGTAGCGCTGCTGAATTGTCTGCACATGAAATAACACCGGCACGGCCAATGGATCTTCAATAAAGTAAGCAAACACTCGAAGGTTCATCGTCTGCCACCTCGCTGTACCCGAAATCCCTCTCAGACTGAAAGGAAAAAAAATGCATGTTCTTCACAGTGACTATGGAAAAAGGATTAAGCCAGGTTTTTAATCGAATGGAATATTCAAATGAACATTTGACTCATCTTTTGTTTGAGTCTCTTACTGTCGCCGGTTATTAGACCGAGAGCCCCGACAACTTTCTGCTATATTATTTTGGAGAATTGTTCAACAATTGACTTTATACTATGAGGAACTTTAATCACAGTTTGTTTGCTTTGACTCGTTTCCATTTAGTTTCTCTCCAAGAAGCTACAAAATGCGTTTTGAGCAAACTTGGAGGCCTTGGAGCTCCAATCGTGATTGTGTTTACAGAGATATAATTGAAGCACCTCCTCTAAAATCCCATTGCTACGATGAAACTTTTAGTTTGGGTGCACTGTTGGAATTTGATACTCTTTGTCTTTTTGCCCAAATTAAAATCAAGTGGAATGGTTATATGGTTTATTATGCTTTTGACTTGGCTCAGTCGTTGGGCTGATCATCATATTATGCAGGAGTTAAAGTGGAAAAAGTGGTGGAATTGTACATGATGGGGAAAGGGTCTGTAACTTACCCCATTCACAATCATCTGGATAAAATGAGATCTGAAGTAAAGTTTAGATCTAGTCACACAAAGATTACATGTTCATGACGAGCAGGTTGGAGTTCTCTTTATTGAAATATCTCCTGAGGGAAGTTTTACACATGATTGGTTCTGTGAGGCGACCAATCAAAACACGTAGGGGGCGTAGTTATAATAATTTTGATTGCTTCAAAAGCAAGCAGCAACATATGAGCTTGCAGTTACAGCTGCACTTAGCTCTTTATTTAACAGTTTTCTCATCTGTTTGATTGACAGCTGAGCTGCTTGCTTACGAAGCATTTCTCAGCAGATTGAAATTGTTAACCACACCCCCTGCATGCTCTGATTGGTCGCCTCAGAGAACCAGTAATTCTGCCATCAGAAGATATTTCAAAACTCCAATGAGCTTCATGAAGTCTGTTCATTACTCTGCAATTTACTGTGCAGTATAGAGACAAAAGTTTGTGGACACACCTTCTAAATATTAAGCTCTGCTATTTCAGCAACACTAACTTGTAACATGTTCACAATAAAGCATCCATTTCTGCATTTTCCATAGACAAACAGTGGCGGTAGAATGGGTTGAACTGATAGCTCATTGACTCTCAATATGACGCATTTTTTTATGGACATGCTGTCCATAGAGAATTGGTTTGCCAGCTTTGATTGAAAACTTGGCTGACTTGCACAGACCCTTGACCTCAACTCCATCAGACACTTTGAAAATGCACTGGAATGCCTAAAGTGAGCTTGGGCGTATTGTCTAACATCTCAAGTCGAACTCACGGCCATGTTCCAAAATCTAGTGGAAACCCCTTTTAGAAGAACTAAGGCTGTTGTAGGAGCAAATATGGGAGTAAACTTTATATAAATACCCAATTTTTAGATGTCATTTTTGGCCGTTCCCAAACATTTGTCTATATAGTGTATAAAGTAATCAATGTGTCCCATAGGATGCAAGATGAAATGTGATTGGTGTTGCCTCCTCACTTCCAGTAAATCATGTTTGGCTTTCAGTGACTAACTTTGGGTTTGAGTTAGGTCCTTTCATCTGAACTTGTCTGCCAAAACTTCATCACTAAAGATCTTGAATTATGTCCTGTTAGGAATAACATTCCTATAATCCTTGTCATGCAACTTCCTGGTACCAGTCTCACAAACCTTCTGCAGTTAGAAAAGCCTGCTTACATATATTTACTGGGGTTACAGGATACCCTGTATCCACTCACAATCCAAGCAGCTAATGGTTGGGGCTCATTGTTCAAGAGTCCAAGTGCTGTGACCTGATCCCAATATTCTAATCAATAATCCACAACCTAAACCACTTGAGCCACCACTAAATCAGCAGTTATGTTTCTCAGCACCAACGCCACGTAAATTCCAACTCAAAGTTTTAGAGTTCATCTATTTTTTACAGTTCCTCAAGCTCCTCTTACAATCGGTAGTTAAATGTAAGATTTGCACTCACAAAATGGAATGATGAAATATTAAGTTTGGGATGTCGACCACCTCAGAAACTCCACCAGAACTCTAGCATAAAACTCTATGTCGAATCCCCTTTTCGTTTATTAACATTATTAGTTGAGGTCAAGATTTGGCAAAATTCATTATGAAATGAAGTGGTGCTTGAAAGTTTGTGAACCCTTTAGAATGTTCTGTATTTCTGCATAAAACCTAAAACATCATCAGATTTTTACACAAGTCCTAAAAGTAGATCAAGAGAACCCAGTTAAACAAATGTGACACAAATATTATACTTGGTCACACATTTATTGAGGAAAATGATCCAATATTACATATTAGTGAGTATGTGAACCTTTTCTTTCAGTATCTGCTGTGACCCCCCTGTGCAGCAATAACTGCAGCTAAACGTTTCCTGTAGCTGTTGATCAGTCCTGCACACCGGCTTGGAGGAATTTTAGCCCATTCCTCTGTACAGAACAGCTTCAGCTCTGGGATGTTGGTGGGTTTCCTCACATTAGCTGCTCGCTTCAGGTCCTTCCACAACAGTTCCATTTGATTAAGGTCAGGACTTTGGCTTGGCCATTCCAACTCATGAACTTTATTCTTCTTTAACAATTCTTTGTAGAACGGCTTTGTGGGTGGCTAGGGGTCGGTGTCTTGCTGTCGCATGACCCCCTCTCTGAGATTCAGTTCATGGACAGATGTCCTGACATTTCCTTTAAGAATTCTCTTGATATCATTCAGATTCATCATTGTTCCCTCATGATGGCAAGCCGTCCTGGCTGCCCGATGCAGCAAAACAGGCCAAACCATGGTAACTACCCCCTCACCAGTTTTATCACAGATGGGATAAGGTTCTTATACTGGAATGTCGTGTTTTCCTTTCTCCAACATAACGCATTTCTTTAAACAAAAAGTTTTTTTTGGTCTCATCCATCCACAAACATTCTTCAATAGCCTTCTGCTCGTCCATTATCTTTCGGCAAACTGCAGACAGCAGAATGTTCTTTTAGGATAGCAGTGGCTTTCTCCTTGTAACCCCTTGCTGCCATGCACACCCTTTTTTTCAGAGTTCTTCTGATAGTGGACTCCTGAACATTAACCATTAGCCATTGAGAGAGGCTTCAATTTGCTTAGATTACCCTGGGCTCCTTTGTGACCTCACCAACTATTACACGCCTTGCTCTTGGAGTAATCTTTGTTGGTCGACCACTCCTGTAGAGGGTAACAATGGTCTTGAATTTGCTCCATTTGTACACAATCTGTCTGACTGTGGATTGGTGGAGTCCAAACTCTTTAGAGATGGTTTTGTAACCTTTTCCAGCCTGATGAGCATCAACAACTCTTTTTCTGAGGTCCTCAGAAATCTCCGTTGTTCGTGCCATGATACACTTCCACAAACGTGTGTTTTGAAGAGCAGACTTTGATAGATTCTTTAAATAAAACAGGGTGCCCACTGACACCTGATTGGCATCCCATTGATTGAAAACAGCTCACGCTAATTTCACCTTTAAATTAACTGCTAATCCTAGAGGGTCACATACTTTTGCCACTCACTGTTATGTGATATCGGATCATTTTCCTCAATAAATAAATGACCAAGTATAATATTTTTGTCTCATTTGTTTAACTGGGTTCTCTTTATCTACTTTTAGGACTTGTGTGAAAATCGGATGATGTTTTAGGTCATATTTATGCAGAAATATAGAAAATTCTAAAGGGTTCCCAAACTTTCAAGCACCACTGTAAATAAAGTCAGAAAAAAACAAGTCTGAATCTTACTAAGTAATTATTTGCAAAGGAAGGTGTTCAAAGGTCCACAGGCATTTAATTACAATTAGTAGCTGAGGAAGAGGTCTGCCATCCCAGTCCCAAAACAAAGCTATGAGATCAGAAAATAAGTGTTTTTTTTATTTTATTTACTGCATTAAGGTTGGTGGTCCAAATAGTTTGTAATTCACTTCATCATCATTTAAATTCCAGCCATATGGTCATAGTCACATTTATCCTCTTTATCAACTTTTTAACTTTATCAGCTTTTATATACTTTTTGGCTTGTTTACCTCCATTCTTTGTAACTTCTAAATAACTTCTATTCCTTCATAGCTTTTCTGATTCTTTTCGTTTCACATCTTATTGTGTTACATATTCCCACCACCACCACTCCACCCCATCCCATCTTAGGAAGAAATTATCTTTATGAAATATATTCTTTCTTTCTTTTTTTCATGTTTATATAGGCATACATTTTTCTTTACCCACCTGATATTACGCAAGCATGTTTTCCATTCATATTGTACATCAAATCAAATCAGTCTTTTTTTCTTTTTGCTGAAAATAATCTCATTTCCAAACACACGCCATTTCCAGCTTAATTCTTCATGGACAAAATTTTGGACATTTTTGATCTTTTTTTAATTATATGGTTTTTCTCTTCCTTATAATGTTTAGGGAGTTTTTCCTTGCCACTGTCGCCCTAGGCCTCAAGGTTGATTTGGCCTTAAAGAAATATTTTAACATAATAAAAAATTGTACGGCTGCTTTGAGGGCGATGCCCATTGGTATAACGGTGCTATAAGAATAAATCTTGACATGTTCCCGATCACAATTGGAGTTAAAAAAGTGATTGACTTCATACTCAAGTCATGCCCAACCAGCTAATCAGAAGCTAGTGGGATAAGAGTTTGAAGAATAAAATTAGAATGGGGGAGAAGGTGGTGAGGCACGACAGCAATCTGATAGCGACCCAGCACCCCTGTATACGGCCTTTGTGTTTTATGCTATATTTTCTTTCATTTTTGGCTAAGGTCCATTCAGAAGTGATGACTAAGCTCTACTCACTAAAAAGGCCATTCCCTAAGTGAGATCTCTCAAGGACTCCATGCTTCAAGGGCCGAAGGTAACAACCATTAACAATGCACATCAAAGAATTGGCAGCAGGAACTAAATTTAGCTAGCAAGACATGTAGAGTATAGTGTTTTAGTAAACGATCACAGATACACTCTCTGATCACATTATTGGGTGCACCTCCTTGTTTATACACTCACTGACCATTTAATCAGCTCCACTTACCATATAGGAGCACTTTGTAGTTCTACAATTACAGATTGTAGTCCATCTGTTTCTCTGCATGTGTTGTTAGTTCCCTTTACTCTGTTCTCTAATGGTCAGGACCCCCACAGGACTAGCAGAGATCAGGTACTGTTTGGGTGGTGGATCAATCTTAGCACTGCAGTGACATTGATGTGGTGGTGTGTTAGTGTTATCAGACAGAGCAGTGCTGCTGGAGTTTTTAAACACCTCAGTGTCACTGCTAGACTGAAAATAGCCCACCAGCCAAAAATGTCCAGCCACCAGCATCCTGTTGGTAGTGTCCTGTGAGCAGTGATGAAGGATCAGAGGATGACTAACACAAACTGTACAACAACAATGAGCTGCTGTCTCTGACTTTACATCTACAAGGGGAGCATTATCGTAGATGTGTCTATTATAATAGAGTGCACAGTGAGGCTACCTAATGGCATGTTCTTGGGCCGTGGAGGAAAGCCTGCAGCCTGAGTACCTGCATGAACTTCTATTTGAAGGATTACCCTTCCCAGCTAATAAGCTCTTTCATTCATACTGGTTTAAGTTATGTCCTTATATCCTAACTGTAGGATCACATGAAATTATTAATGGTTATTATCTGCATGCAAATGTAACTAAATTGTCTGATCAGGCCATGGCAAACAAGTCCAGATGAAGAATCATACTGGTAATAAACCGAGGTCCTATTGTAGCAATGTTGAAAAAACGATATCTAAGAAGTCCCTGACCAGTATTGGGATGGAATAGACTTCAGTGTATGGTTCCAGTGGTATGAGAAGCTTCTGGTAGCTGTTACAGGAAAGACCAAATATTTAAATTAAAATTATTTAATATTCCAGTCTGGAATCACTGTTAAAATATCAGCCAAAAGCAAGTGCCATAACAGGGCCACTGAAAACAAAATGAAACACCCATGTCCATTTCGCTCATACATCCAGCCATGTTCTTCATGAATATATTTATCCTCTGTTATGTGTAAAGCATGATCTTACCCTGCGACCTTCATTATTAGTAAATGCATTTGCATGGCGATATGTCCGGACAGAAATAATGACATTGTCAGCCGGCCCAAGGTTGATAATAAAAAAGACGGATCTCGTCGCCTCCCAGTCCACCGCTCTGATGAGACCAAGTTCAGCCATGTTGAACAAGTGAATTTTTGTTCAGTGATTCAAATAAGGACATCTCGCCCTCACTTCTGAGATGAGTTAAACAAACCAAGTAATAGAAGCAGGCTCTGTATTAATTATGCCTGAGAGCGCTGGAGTCCGCCGTGTCTCAGATGTTGATGGGGGAATTGCATACTTCACAGCCGCTGCCCTTCTGATGGTAGGTTTGGGGGCTAACAAATTGATTGATGGATAGGTATTTGCATGTAACTAAAAGTGAGATTTTCAGCATCATGTGGAAAACAGGACACAAGGGCAGACTAACCCGTTACTTGTTTTGTCTTAAAAATCCAGGTGTATGTAAAATAGGCAAACAAAATCATGTAAAAAAAATCAAGTTTATATGGTGTCTAATGATTCATTTTAAAATGGGGTTATACTGTATTGTTTTAGTGCTTACTGAGGTTAACAGCTGCACCCAGACTGGTCTTTGAGACAAAGGGTTTTCAGTTCTACAGTTAGTCCTGGACATGTCCCAGAATGCCATTTAGAGAAGCAGTAAACTGAAATTGGGTTGAAACAATAGGAAGTACATATAGAGTGCTGTGCAAAAGTCTAAGACCACCATTAGATTAGTTATAGCATTGTTTTAGCAATGGTATTATGACCATATTTAATTATTTCTCAGTATTATTATTAGAATACAACCGGAAAGTACAGGACATATGGATGTAGCATTAAAAAACAGAAAAAAGAAAAAAAAAAACAGAAAAAGAAGAAAAAAGGCTACAGTGACATGTATTTAGTGTGACCCCCCTACACTTAGCAGTGTAGGGATGCCAAGTTGACCCTTCTGCAGTCCAAAGGAATGTACTTTTTGGAAGGGTAGCAGCCAAGAAACCACTTTTTTGAAAGTGAAACACGGTGAAAAGGCTATATGGTCATTATAGCATTGCTAAAACAAGAAATCTAATGGTGGCCTAATACTTTTGCACAGTACTTTATGAGTTCGTCTTGCCATAGTGTGTATAAGTCTATGCACACTAGCATATGACAAACTGTTTGTAAATTCAATGTGACATTAAATAACCATTGCCGCTGAGACAAATAATGCTTTGCATGTTTTTGGAACTGAAACCTTGAGTTCTTGGACCAGTGGTCGATGGAAAAAGCACAGCTCCAGTGTACACAAAAAAGGTCTAGTGTAGTGTGCAGTGAAAAGAAGCACAATGCAGCCAAGAGGTCTGCTCAGTAATGATTTAGGAGTTTTGAATTTAACATTTCAGATTGGAACGACCCTAAAAAGGCCGCCATTGCATTTCCCCTTGAGAGACTCCTGCATAGGGCCATGCCAGTTTGTTCACAGGTCCTACCGTGTTTCCCGTTCCACACTCAATAATTGGAATTATGATCTGTCTTAATGCTCCATGCTCTACAGATGCAAAAACATGACAAAGTATTCAGATAATTGTGTTTATATTGCAATAGAACCCAAGGTCATTCTTATCCTTGTAAAGCTATGACGTGAAGTTTCTAATTGCAGTTGAACCTGAAATAAACAAACACAGCAATTATGAGGTGAATGGTGAATGGACTACATCTTAAAGCATGACTTTTAAGCATCACGGATGTGAGAGCTTATAGAGGTGTGTGGTGTCTGCGCAACTGAACGTTGATTTGTCAAGCCGGGGATATTGTGTCTGCGCTATATGTGATGTAAGTGATCCGGTCAGAGGCTTTGCGCCCCTTAATGAGAGCGAAGTCCTTTCTCACAGACGCACAGATACACCCCAGGTGGGCTATATGACTTTAGAGGACATGCTGGGGTCCTGCCCCGCCTTTCCTCACCACTAGCCCAAATCCATTTGAATAAGGGATGTTGATTTATGACCTTATTTGGTCTGTCTGCATGCAAATCCTGGAGGCCTTATTGGGCATATGCATAATGGGATTCTCAGGGTTGTCCCTGCACACCACCCCGTAATATAAAACTGTATTAAATCACACACACACACACACACACACACACACACACACACACACACACACACACACACACACACACACACACACAAAACAAAAAACACTGGAACTTCTACGAAAATCAGGATGTGTATTTACAAAAAAAATCTTACTTTACAGATGAAAGCTGTTATTAGTTGTACTGAAAGAACATAACTAAGATATTTGTCCCAAAATCTATTTAAGAAGAAATTTACTAAGAAAAAGGGTTATTTTGATTAGGATACATACATTTACTAGGTGCTCTTATCGGTGACTTACCACTGATACACCCCTACTAGTGATACAAGGGACACTAACAAATCAGAGATATATGCAGGACATCCTGCTGCCACGTTTTGCAGGGCTTCCAACTCTCAGTTTTCAGCAGGATAATGTCCACACATAGCAAGGCTTTCCCAGCAATGTCTCCACCAGATTACAATGCTTCTTTGGCCTGCCCGGTTGCCAGATTTATCGCCAATCAAGCATTTATGGGACCAGCTGGGGAGCCTGCTTCAGGTATATACTGTACGAGTGTGCAGGACCTACAGGCCCAGCTGCAACATCTGCAGGCAAATGTTCCACAGGATACCTTGCAGAACCTGTTTGCCTCCATGCTCAACCGTATCTCATCTTGTACTCAGACTAGAGGCGGCCCAATAGGGTACTAGAGCCTCCTTTCAATTTAACAGTTTTCCCCAATACATCTATCCTTTCGATCAAATATTGTAATCACATATATCATCATTGCATTCAGAAATATAAAGTTTCATTTAATTCCAACACCTCCTTCTTGGTGCGTTTTTCTGTCAATATATAGTATATATGGCATTGTTGGAGGTTCCTTTAAACTTTAAAATGTCAAATGTATTATTTACAAGCAACTTTCTTGAAGATTTGCAAAGCAGGGCACTAATCTGAGGCGGTCCAGACAGCTTGGATTGTACTGGCTGGTAACTGGAGCGGGTTACCACACGCTGGCTAACCTAGTTGGCATCGTCTTCAGGTTGTTTGCTTGTCCATGAGTTTTGCAGTTCATTATGTACTCATGCACGACTAAAACTAAGCTACTTCAAGGAGGTGTCCTACATGGTTTTAGAAAGAGGTGGGGATTCCTGCAGAGCGCTGGAACTGTAGATGTACAAATCACATGAGTTCTGATCTTGTTCAGACCAAGGTCACATTGCCACATGTAAGATATGTTTCAGATTTCAGTACCACGTATGAAAGTGGATCAGAATGGAATTGAATGTGCTTTTGTTGTTCACACTGCTATGGAAGAAACAGATCTGTGTTACAGATGAGAACAGTGACCACTTTTACCTACAGTGTGAATGCAGCCTAAGTCATGTGGTTGTTCTTAATTTGTGAAAAACTATAAAGAGAACGCTTGCAGCTGTTACGTTGCAGTCTTCTGAGTCACTTTTCATTGCTAGAATTCATCAGCTCCTGATTATACCAGCATTGGGTTTTATCCACAGGTTTACGTTTTCTCCTCTTCTACCTCGTCTTTATCCCAACATCAATCTCTTAACGGCTCACGCTCGGAGTGCATGAGCCTTATTACCATCATGCTAATTATGGATTTAGTCTCTGTGTGTGTTTAATAATTGCCTGCTCTCAGGGCATTCAATTGCCAGTCCGTGTGGGAACCAAATTGATTTTTTAAGACATTAACTGATTGTTTGGAGTGCCCAGATCTAAATGGATTTGAATAATTGCAGTGCATGTTATCTTTATGAGACTGCTGCATGTGAGTACAGTCAGATTCCATGAATTTTGCCCTTCAGCGCTATTAAATTAATTAATTCATTCATTTCCATACCCTCTTAATCCAATTCAGGGATGTGGGAAGCTGGGGCCTAACTGGTAGCATTGGGCATGAGGCAGGAACCAAGCCTGGACAGGGCACCCATCCATCACATGGCTGTGGTGAAGTGAGTTCAGTCTCTAGTATTCGGTCCCCCCCCCAATCTTCACATTCCAACCAGGGTTCCAACGTAGGTCCTTGGGATCTGCTCTTTCTTATCTCTGAGCTACCGGGTCTTCCATGTCTAAGTATACACAGCTGAAAGGGTGGCACGGTGGTGCAGTGGTTAGCACTGTTGCCTCACAGAGATCCCTGGTTCGATCCTGACTCTGGGCGCTGCCTGTGTGGAATTCTCCATATGTCCATGTGGGATTTCTCAGAGTACTTCGGTCTTCTCCCACATTCCAAAGATGTGTGTTAGGTTATTTGGTGTTTCCAAAGTGCCCTGAGAGTGTGAGTGTATGTGACCTACAATGGATTGGTACCCTGTCTGACTTGCACCTTGTGTTGCCAGCTGGGCACCAGACAATGAATGCGTGAATGAAACCTGTTTGTTGTTACAACCAGCAAATAAAATCTATCCTTGGGTTGAAAAATTTGTACTGACTTTTCTAAAGTGGGTTAAAATGGCAAAAACGAAATGGCTTTGGATCCAATCTATCTAATCAGGAAAGAAAAAGAAGCAGAAGCCCCAGATGTACAACTGCACAAGAGGAGAAGTAGATGCTTCCTTAAAGGTTATGTAATACATACCAGTGTGATCCATAACACAAAGGATGCCTACTTCTCACTTTCTTATCCGCTTGATCCTGGACAGGGTCGCAGGAGAGCTGGTGCCTAGCTGATAACACAGGGCTCAAGGCAGGAATGACCCTAGACAGGGTGCCAAGCCATTGTAGGGTGCACACACTCACACATTAGGGGCACTTCAGAGACACCAGTTAAACTAAACACACATGTCTTTGGACTGTGGGATTAAACCAGATCACCCAGAGTAAACCCACACAGACATGGGGAGGACCCAGACTGCTCCACCTGGGACTGTGGTAGGGTACTGTGGTTAAGGTACTGGACTCTGGACCAGAAGGTCGAGGGTTCAAATCCCACCTCTGTCAAGCTGCCACTGTTGGGTCCTTGAGCAAGACCCTTAACCCACAATTGCTTGGATTGTAAGACTGTACCAATTGTAAGTCGCTCTGGATACGGGCGTCTGCTAAATGCTGTAAATGTAAGAAAATGTAAATGTAAGAACCTGGGATTGAACCCAGGAATTGAATCCACGTGTAAGGCAACAGTGCTTCCCACCGAGCCGCCTCAAAGGATGCCTAGAATAGATGACATAATCCAAATGGAGAGAAAGAATTTCTAAATGAAACCTAAAAAACACATTCTATATTAATACGCTGTCAGTACAAATCTAAAGTAAAACATCACTGGTTCATTCAATGCAACCCAATGCTGTTTCATTAAACACAACCCAAGGATGCAATGTAGCTAACAGCTATAATATCTGAGATGAAGACTACAGTGCATCTTGAATTCTGTAACTGATTGATTTTTGCTGTTTCAGGCGAACCCGCTTGCGGAAAGGTAATAAACCTGCTTTGATACTCATGTACAGTTCTAATCTATCGTTTTCATTACATGCCTAGGAGTAATATTTAATAATATATCAATGGAACAAAAAAATTCCTAATGCACAAGGCTGGGGGATTTGTTTTCGTTGCAGTGAGGAACATACGGTTTTGTCACGGATCAAAGCGTTGTTATGCGAGGACCGTCCACTAACCACTAGGCAAAACTAACGCGGGACAATCTTCATCGCTGCGATTTATCAGACAGAGTGTGTCAGGTACTTAAAATATTAAACGTCTGAATACCCAGCAGTAGGGTAATCTACTGCATCAATATTTAACAGCCCTTTATGCATGTATGCTGAACTGTCCAATTTCATTAAGGTCATTCGTCAGCCCCGAGGCTGTGGTGAGCCGGAGATTAGCAGGCCGAAGGTGTCCACTCGCTCACTTAATCCCCCCACTTGCTCATTTGTATATAGGTCCCTAAACAATAAAGTCATGTCCCAGATAACATTAGGAATACGAGCTCTAGGTGTATATTTGATTTCAGACTACAGATACAGAGTGTCTGTTTTACCTGCTCAGTTTTTACTTCTTTTATTTGTTATATTATTATTTGTAGTCACTTTCATAGAAATCAATAAAACTATGACTGTAGGTGATTTATTTTTCCATCATTTAAGGAATGTCCTCGTAGAGAAAGACTTCCAACTGAGTTGAGAATTTCGAGGTTACAGGCCCAGCAACAGCTTGCTCGAGCTGGGATTTGAACTTTTGATTAGTTCCACTGATCCAGCACATTATTCCATTAATGTGTTTAAAATAAGGACTCGTTATCATCCTGCTTCTCTCAGTTGCTTGTATAGTCACTTGTTCATTCATTCACTTAGTCACTGGAAATCCAAGTGGAATAAGAGACTTGCCCAAGGACCCACCTTGGGAGAGGTGAGACTTGAATCCTGGATCTTCTGATCCACTGCACTACCACAGCCCCACATTCACTCAGTCATTCACTCACTGGCTTATTCAGACACTCTTATCCAGTCACTCAGATGATTACTCACTCACTCACTGGTTCACTCCCGGTCAGTTAATTAGATTTTAATTCATTCAGTTACTCACTATGTCAATAATTCACTCACTGACTCAGTCGATCACTCTCTTCCCAACTGACTTACTGTCTGGCACTGGCTAATTCAGAATTCTTAGTTTCTTATTCACTCAGTTACTCAATCAGTCACTCATTCGCTTACCCAGACAGTCAGTTAATTGCAGTCTCACTCAGTCACTTATTCACTCAGTCAATTGATTATTTGCTCCCTCACTTTCTCCCTCAGGTTGTCATTGATTTACTCAGTCAATCACTCAAAGGCTGACTTAGCCAGTCATTCACTCACTCACTGTCCCACTTAGATGTTCACTCACTATTCATTCAGTCACTCAATCTCTGGCACACATATGGCCGAACAGCAATCATAACAGAAATGAGCCGAGCCTCGTTTTCTCCAGTTCATAGGCTATCCAGTAGGTTAAGTAAGCTACACAAATGACCAGCATGATAAATAAACTTCCAATAAAATAGAGCAAATAAACACGTGTGATTAGAGTAAAATACTTAGAAATGTCTGTCAGACTTATCATAGGCTATATAGCATTTCCCTAATTAAGAGTACACGTGTGTGTGTGTTTGTGTGAGTGTGAGAGAGAGTGAAAGTAAGTAACAGGGATGAATCACAGTCAATCACAGTCTTTAGAAGAATGCGTCATACCTAGCAACCGGGTAAACCCCGCCTCCTGAGATAAAAGTTTTTGACTTCTCAGAGTTGCTCTCAGATCACTTCCGAACCACTCTTAAGCCTAAACCCCTAGCTAGGAGTTTTTAAGCTAAGTTATGAGCTCTCTAAGAGAATTCTTAGACTCTTGAATATCGGCCCTGATTTTTTCACCAAATCTGATTTTTTAGGCTGTTTACATTACATTTCTAATGTAACTTATATCCGATGCTCATCTGAACAGTTCACTTTCCTAAGCTGACATGCATGTGCAAAAGAGCAACGCTTCATGTGGCCCGCTAGTAGTCTTTATACTTTTATGCTTTTATTTGCCTGTGAGGACAGCGCTGTGGCAGTACCACTGTTGTCTCACAGCAAGAAGGTCCTGGTTCGATCCCAGGTGGAGAGATCTGGGTTCTGTGGAGTCCTCCCCGTGTCTGAGTGGGTTAACTCCAGGTACTCCAGTTTCCTCCCACAGCCCAAAGACGTGTGTTAGGTTAATTGGTGTTTCTAAAAAAAGTGCATATATAGTAGTGTGAGAGTGTATGTTCCCTACGATGGATGGATTGGTTGTTCCTGCCTTGCTCCCTGCAGCCATGTCGTCCTGTGGCCGTGTTCAGCCATTTCTTTAAAAAGTTCCTCAAACGCAGAGTGGTTGCTATATGTGCCTTCTAATTTAGTTTGCAAAAATACATCACTTCTCCTTAGCAGTCATTTATAACGAATATGAAGTTTGAATGACGGAAAAGGCCCATGATTTCTATTCTGGCTGTTCAGAATGAGTCGCATTGCAGCGTATCAGATATGTAACATACTTCAATATCACATGTAGTAATAATAATAATAATAATAATAAGTTGAACTTATATAGCACTTTTAACCAGGCTCAAGGACGCTGCACAAATGAATAGGATATGAATGTGGTTCAAATGGGAACTGAAAATGTCAGAGTCAATGTGTTTGCTCTATTCACACTGCCACTTAGTGGCTAATGGGATTGTGGTAGCCTAGCGGTTAAGGTACTGGCCTATGGAGCAGAAGGTCCAGTGTTCAAAACCCACCTCTATCAAGCCCTTAATCCACAATTGCTTGGATTGTAAGACTGTACCGATTGTAAGTTCCTCTGGATAAGGACACCTGCAAAAATGATAATAAATGGACTCACCCAGTCACTTTTTCACTGGCTTACTTGATCCATCATGCAGTCACTCACTCAGATCTTCACACCTGCTCACCAACTCTTTCTCACTTACGCATCTTAGCACCTATTTTGAATTAGTTTTGTTTTTAGTCTAGCAGTGAGTGGATTCATTTGCTCATTCACTCTCACTCAATACCTCATTTACACATTCAGTCACTCTACAGATATAAGCAGTATAATTAGATAACAGTAAAATGCACTACTATAGACATTAATTAGAAATGTCACATAATATTCCCAGTAACCGCAATGTTTGAACCGAAATCGAACAGCAATCTTAATTTCCACTGTATCTGGGGTGACACATTTCAGTCACAGGCTACAGCTGAACTTCTGTATCCAGTTTGAAATAGTGCTGAGACGTGCCAAAAGCTAACCAACCTGAGCAACAGAGTGCAGTGCAGAGCTGTCATATCCACTCCGTCACTTCATATTTAAACAAAAAGCCACGAGTCAGACTCAACTTTATCATGGTTAGCCACATGTTTAATGCTAGCTTAGCGAGTTTAGATAACACACCAATTAGCCAAAATGCTGCTGTTTGGTTGAGGCAGAAATCTGAGCAGTCACAGAACTCCTCTGTTCCAAATAGTGTCCTCCTACTTTGTGACATGTTAAAAATCTATGGTGTGCAAGGCTTCAAGTGTAGGCGTATTTTAAGACAGAGCCAGATTAGCTGCGAGAGAAAACTTCTAGCACCGAATAAGAATTCAGCACTCACTTATATTCTCTCTTGCACCACCAAAAAATAAATGGAGGGTGTTGTTTCTAAAAATACTTACAAAAAACTTAAGCAGGGAAAGTCTAGCAGGGCTTATTCACTGGTGGCTTGACAGGACATTGTTAGAGCCTGCTGAGTCATTTGGCAAGTAAGAACTTATGACTGGTAAACTGAACTCCAAATCAAGTTGTTCCCCGAGCTCGGTTTGTCCACTTCTGGATAAATATGGGCTTACAACGCATGTAAATGCACCTCGCTGCTTCCTGATTTTGTTCACATTAACTATGCAGATGTACCAGTATGTACGTTTACATGCACTTAATAATCTGATCATAGTCGGATTTCTGCAGTTATCTGATTATTCAAGTGATCATGTATACAGCATACTCCCGTCTAGAAATCAGATGAAAGGTGTAATCCAAAAAAGAGAACTGGAATTAGTTTCAGTAATCTGATTTCTTATAGCATGTACACCAGTTAACCCGATTTCATTCGGATTTGGCAGTCTGTCCTAAAAGTAGACAAAGGGAACCCAGTTAAAGAAATGAGACAAAAATATTATACTTGATCATTTATTTTACATATTAGTGAGTGGCAAAAGTATGTGACCCTCTAGGATTAGCAGTTCATTTGAAGGTGAAATTAGAGTCAGGTGTTTTCAATCAATGGGATGACAATCAGGTGTGGGTGGGCACCCTGTTTTATTTAAAGAACAAGGATCTATCAAAGTTTGCTCTTCACAACACGTTTGTGGAAGTGTATCATGGCACAAAGGATATTTCTGAGGACCTCAGAAAAAGAGTTGTTGATGCTCATCAGGCTAGAAAAGGTTACAAAACCATCTCTAAGTTTTTGGACTCCACCAATCTACAGTCAGGAAATTCAAGACCATTGTTCCCCTCCCCAGGAGTGGTCGACCAACAAGGATCACTCCAAGAGCAAGACGTGTCATAGTTGGCGAGGTCACAAAGGACCCCAGGGTTACTTCTAAGCAACTGAAGGCCTCTCTCACATAGGCTAATGTTAGTGTTCATGAGTCCACCATCAGAAGAACACTGAACAGCAATGGTGTGCATGGCAGTATTGTGAGGAGAAAGCAACTGCTCTCCAAAAAGAACATTGCTGCTTGTCTGCAGTTTGCACGTGGACAAACCAGAAGGCCATTGGAACAATGTTTTGTGGACGGATGAGACCAAAAAGTCCTATTTTAGAAGAAAAGCGTTATGTTTGGAGAAAGGAAAACACTGCATTCCAGCATAAGAACCTTATCCCATCTGTGAAACATGGTGGTGGTAGTATCATGGTTTGGGCCTGTTTTGCTGCATCTGGGCCAGGACGGCTTGCCATCATTGATGGAACAATGAATTCTGAATGATATCAGAGAATTCTAAAGGAAAATGTCAGGACATCAATCTGTCCATGAACTGACTCTCAAGAGAAGGTTGGTCAGCAGCAAGACACGACCCTAAGTACAACAAGCCGTTCTACCAAAGAATGGTTACAGACATAAAGTTTCATGTTTTGAATGGCCAGTCAAAGTCCTGACCTTAAATCAATGGAATGTTGTGGAAGGACCGGAATCGAAGCATCTAATGTAGGAAACCCAACAACATCCCAGAGCTGAAGCCTGTTTCTGTACGGAGAAATGGGCTAAATTCCTCCAAGCCGTGTGCAGGACTGATCTCAGGAACGTTTAGCTGCAGTTATTGCTGCCCGGGGGGGTAGGGGGTGGTAGGGGGTGGCGGGGGGTGTCACACCAGATACTGAAAGCAAAGGCTCACATACTTTTGCCACTCACTAATATGTAATATTGGATCATTTTCCGAAATAAATAAATGACCAAGTATAATATTTTTGTCTCATTTGTTTAACTGGGTTCTCTTTATCTAATTTCAGAACTTGTGTGAAAATCTGATGATGTTTTAGGTCATATTGATGCAGAAATATAGAAAATTCTAAAGGGGTCACAAACCTTCAAGCACAACTGTAGATCAGGTGGGGGATTCTCGTGGGATCAGGGTTGCCTGAGGGATCAGGTCCCCCGCCTGATCTATGTAGTGACCTAATAGCCTTATGGACACTGAGCACATTCTAATGTTTTACCAACAAATTGTATTTTCACAATAAACAAATATCATCTAAAAATAATTTTGGTAACAGGATAGTAAGCTGAGATTGACCTTACAATATCATCAAATATACAGGATAAAATAAGAGAGAACTTATGTTTGGTCTTCAGAAGATCCAGAGGATTAATCCAAAGCAAAAAACTAAAGAAACTGTAGTGAATCTGTGTGGGGTATCCTGTAGTTCTTCACAACAATCCAGGATAAAATTGACTTTTTATTGCCATGATTTTAATGGGACACAGGTCTGATGATGGCCCTTTACAAAATCATAATCTGTTTCTAGTCTGCGAGTAAAAACTCTGTGACTTGTCTCTCGATGTGAGGGCTGTCCGATTTCAGTCCTTTAAACGTCTTTTACAATGTCTTCTAGTGTAGGGTTAGCATAGCTCTCAAGTGCTTTGCAAGTCACTCTGGAAAAGTATTTGATCCATCCCATAAAAGTACTCAGTAATACTTTACTCTGAGGGGCACCTATATCATGAACTCATGAAGAAGTAATGCTCATGTTCTACCTTAGTTACTATAGGAATCCATATTACTGGTCCTGTCTTAACACGCTCACTTCATAGTCATGATGACTCATGATGTATTACGTGTATGAATTAATGAGTACTCACCCATGAAATACTGCATGAATTAAAGCTATTTCATGTACCCTTATAGTAAAGTGTTCCCATGTACTCTGACTGCATCAATAAACTTCACAGATAAGTCTCTGGACTACTTTTCAAGGTTGTGAGTTCAAATCCCAGCTTAGCCAAGCTGCCATGAGCCTTAATCCTCAATTGCTCAGCTCAGCTGTAAGCCACTCTGGATTATGATGTCTGCTAAATATAAAAAGTAGGTGAGGTGTGAAAGTAATAAAAAAAATGGTGCCAATAAGTTATTTAATGGACAACAGGAACACTGATGACTCTTCTGTGCCACTGTGTCCCACTCTGTCTACCCATTAAAAAATCGCTCAAATATTTTTGAAAGGCTGACTATTATGTCCAGAATTATTTTCCCTCCAAATGTTGCACAAGCTGTTTGTGAAGACGGGATATTTCTCCACAATGTTTGCTTCTGAAATATATGTCTCTTTCATCGAGCACTTTATTTCAGGACGTCTGTGTTCCGGCACAACACCTTCGAGGCGTGACATTTTAACGGCCCTGATTCTCACGGCTCTCATCTCCATGTTCTCTTCACACCAACGTGTCATTTTCATTTCAAACCTGATTTACCAATTTGTCTCTGTAACACATACCCATTTGCATGAGCTCCATTTCTCTATATGCAAAACGCGACGCAGAAAGGCACCTCGCGTCATGTTGTGCGGCTATTTCCCTGAATCTAATTTGACGCTTGTGAGAGGAAAAGGGCCTCAGAGGAACAACTGTACCTCTTGTCCTCGCCGCGCCTCCGTGACGTCCTGATGACAAGTGTTTTTAATATGCATGGAGCAATTTCACTATTTCGGCCGTCGACTTTTTCGGGCGAAGAAGGACGTGACGAGGGAAGTCGGCTATATTAAAAAAGCTGTTCTTTATGATCATTGCCCCATGGAGTGGAATAGAGATCACACACTTGCATAGTTTTGCATCTGGAAATGTGTGGAGATGCTTGGCTGTGTATGGCTGGTTGACACAAAAGGCTACAGGCAGGCGGGCAGAAACAGCTAAATACATTTCTGTGTAGCCTTAAATCCAAATTGGACTCAGTTTCCAACAAGAACACAAACAAAAGGATGCCTTCCTTCATTGTTTTTGTCTGTTATTGTCACTGTATATTGGTCTTGTGAAAAGACCAATCCATTAACCATTACAATTTTTAGTTCTACAATTTCAATCAAGTAAAGGCTCAACAATGGATATTTTGGTCACAAAACAGCTTTCCAAAAAAAGGTTAGTCCCCAGTTTGTAATGTGGGGGAATCCCTGGTCGCACACTGGGGCATTTATCACGCTATCAATGTTGCCAGGAACCTCAGCTTAGACTTAATGCAGCACTGCACTGCTTCAACTTCTGGATTTAAGAGTCATTCCTCTGAATGGGTGCCATTTGCTTGTCGTAACTCTTAAAATTACTTCATTTTCTATAGTTTTTCAACACTGAATCTAAAAACACGCATAATTAACTATTCATAATGAGTATCGGTCCATCTCAGGCTTGGTCAATCAAGGTTCTCCCGTTACATTTACAGCATTTAGCAGACACCCTTATCCAGAGCAACTTTATACAGTCTTATAGTCCAAGCATCTGTGGGTTAAGGGTCTTGCTCAAGGACCCAACAGTGGCAGCTTGGCAGAGATGGGATTTGAACCCTGAACCTTCTGGTCCAAAGTCCAGTACCTTAACCACTAGGCTACCACAGTCCCACTACAGTCCCATTACTGTTACTCAGTCCTGTTACTCTTTGAAGTTTTCAGCACAGAATTAGCAAATCCAGGGCACTGAGCACATTCTATTGACTTACCAAAAAAATTAATTTTTAAAATAACAAATAACATCTGATTTAATTTAAGTAACATGATAGTAAGTTGAGATCGACCTTCTCAGTCATAGTTACAATGTCATCAAATATACAGGGAAAAGTAAGAGAGATCTTATTGTTGGTCTTCCCATGGTCTTCAGAAGATCCACTTTATACAATTTCCTATTGAACATGTGACTTGAGGTATTTTCCATCACTTTCAGAAGGGGACTGAGTGAAAACCTGGGGACATGACTAAAATGTGTATTTTAAAGTAAATGATTATGGATTTCTTGTGAAAAAAATATTTAAGGCATAGATGGCGATATGGAGTGACACAACAATGCAAAAAAATAAATAAATAAAGGTTTCTGAATCATTATATTTCATTGTAAAGTGTTATGGTAGAGACCAGGGACAAAAACTGAACTCCATAACTGGCAGGGTACTGGCTGGGTCGGTCATAGCATGTGATGCAGGCCAGAAATGTCCCCACATTACAGAAAAGCACAAGTCCATAACTAAAGACCTCACCATGCCGGAGTTGGGATAGCATCCTCTTTCTGTGTGCTCAGCCACCCTGATGTGTATCCCACCTCTACCTATGTTAGATGTGCCAGTGCCAAAAAAGAACTCTTTTTCTGGACTTGCACTCTAGTGCAAGGATTAAACTTGGACTTCATGTGGCGTTGGACAGCAGACAATGTCTGAACTTACAACGTTGGTCGGGACCAAACCGCAACTCACCTCGCCAGACTGGGATGCAGTTCTGGATGATGAGCTACCCTGGTTCATGTCCCACCTGTGGATATCTATGTATTGAATGCTCCAAAGTGTTTCCGCCTCACCATTCACTCCCGAGTCTCAGTGATCCTCAGGGTGGAGCCAGAGAAGACAGTCGGCAGACAGAACTCCGGCAGATTCAAATGGAAGAAACTTTGAAAGGCAGCCCTTCCTAGAATATGGAACCCATCCTCCTTTGTCTGAGAGCAGACACCAAGATTAAGGTCTTAGGAGATCTTCTGTAGCTGAATATAAAGGAATCAAGCCGTATTGTGTATGAGATGTTCAGTGTAGCATGCTGTGAATAAGAGTACTGAGGGGCAGAACATCTCCAGGGACCTCGGTTGGAACCGCATCATGTTCTACTCACATGTATGTGTTTTTGCTCCAGGCACTCCTCTCAAAAACACTCCAGCAACTGGAACGGCAACTCTAAATGTGTGCAAAGTGGTAGGAGAATGTGGGAATGAGATAATGAATAGGATGAGAGGCGAAGCACCAACCTATATGCAGAAAACAGGCAGGAGGGCGAATGAGAAGGTGTGATTGGAATTTGACTTAATGAGGTGGGAATTTTCCTGTATGGAAAAGTGGCACTGGGCACTGGAATTTTCTGGAATGACTTACTTTTACATTTACAGCATTTAGCAGACGCCCTTATCCAGAGCGACTTACAGAAATGCTTTGTATCCTTTACAAAGCATTTCTTTACAGTTGTTTATTTAGTTTATGTCACATTCATCAGCAATGGCTATTATACAACAGACACACGGTTACGTCAATAGACTGTTCTCTTCACGCCAATGTGATACGTACTCAGATTGCACCAATTTAGTGTAATCAGTTAACCTAAATGCATGCCTTTGGACTGCCGGAGAAACCGGAGTACCCGGAGTAAACTTGTAGGGGGCGCAGTCCGGGATTGGAATTGAACCGGGGACGCCGAAGCTGTGAAGCAACTGTATTCTTTTTAGTAGACATTATTTCATGCTAGAACAAATAAGCCATAACCCAAGAACACAATACAACTAAAATCCTAATAGGATTTAACAGGCTTTTGGACCAAACAGTTCTAGGGACTAATTTGGGTCTAACTAACCTCCATGGAACCCCCTGAAAACAACATTCATTCCAAGGCTTTCCAAGGCTGCTGTCTCATTGTCTTTCCTCTGTTTTCTCCTCTGTTTAAGAGAATTCCTTAGCCTCCTGAAAGTCCTCCTCCCTACTCCTAACAGTTTTTCACTTTAGGAGCTCTTTTTTGGGTTAAGATGCTTTATAAATAACTAACAATCTTTATGAATGCTGTTTAGATGGCTGCTGGTGTACAACTATATTTAAACAAGGCAGTCAAGCTTAACCCAGGTGCTTGCATCTGGACCAATCACTATACAGTTGCGTCACTATGTCTGGACCAGTCGCTACATACCTGCATCTCTCAGGGATCCTATGCACAGAGAAAAGGACTTACACTGAAGTCAGAGCTCAAAAATCCCTATACACAGCACTCTAAGACCAACAGTCATCCCCAGTTCCTGCAGAGCAAACAAATGGGACACAGTTCTAACAACTACAGTGGTGCCTGAAAGTTTGTGACCACTTTAGAATTTTCTAGATTTCTGCATAAATATGACCTAAAACATCATCATTTTCACACAAGTCCTAAAAGTAGATAAAGAGAACCCAGTTACAAAAATGAAACAAAAATATTATACTTCGTCACTTATTTCTTGAGGAAAATGATCCAATATTACATATTAGTGAGTGGCAAAAGTATGTGAACCTCTGCTTTCAGTATCTGGTGTGACCCCCCTGTGCAGCACTAACTGCAGCTAAATGTTTCCTGTAGCTGTTGATCAGTCCTGCACACCGGCTTGGAGGAATTTTAGCCCATTCCTCCGTACAGAACAGCTTCAGCTCTGGGATGTTGGTGGGTTTCCTCACATTAGCTGCTCGCTTCAGGTCCTTCCACAACATTTCCATTGGATTAAGGTCGGGACTTTGGCTTGGCCATTCCAAAACATGAACTTTTATTCTTCTTTAACCATTCTTTGGTAGAATGGCTTGTGTGCTTAGGGTCGCTGTCTTGCTGCATGACCCACCTTCTCTTAAGATTCAGTTCATGGACAGATGTCCTGACATTTTCCTATATAATTCTCTGATATAATGCAGAATGCATTGTTCCATCAATGATGGCAAGCCGTCCTGGCCAGATGCAGCAAAACAGGCCCAAACCACGATACTATCTCCACCATGTTTCACAGATGGGATAAGGTTCTTATGCTGGAATGCACCGATTTCCTTTCCACGTGACCTTTTGCAAACTGCAGACCAGCAGCAATGTTCTTTTTGGGGAGCAGTTGCTTTCTCCTCACAATCCTGCCATGCACACCATTGTTGTTCAGTGTTCTTCTGATGGTGGACTCATGAACATTAACATTATCAAATGTGAGAGAGGCCTTCAGTTGCATAGATGTTACCCTGGGCTCCTTTGTGACCTTGCCAACTATTACACACTTTGCTCTTGGTCGACCTTGATCTTGATCTTTGTTGGTCGACCACTCCTGGGGAGGGGAACAGTGGCCTGGAATTTCCTCCATTTGTTCACAATCTGTCTGACTGTGGATTGGTGGAGTCCAAACTCTTTAGAGATGGTTTTGTAACCTTTTCCAGTCTGATGAGCATCAACAACTCTTTCTGAGGTTCTCAGAAATCCCATTTGTTCGTGCCATGATACACTTCCACAAACATGTGTTGTGAAGAGCAGACTTTGATAGATCCCTGTTCTTTAAATAAAACAGGGTGCACACTCACACCTGATTGAAAACACCTGACTCTAATTTCACTTTCAAATGAACTGCTAATCCTAGAGGTTGCTCAGTTATTGTGTTTTTTCTTTATACATCTACAGGACTGTATTCTTAGTGCAAATAAGCCTCTACGGGTCCTACAATGAGTTGTATTGCAGTTAGCATTATCAGCTATGCTAGCGTCCTGAGTTCACCAATAGAATAAGTGTTTTACTTTTACGTTTCACTTTTCACTTCCATCACTCTACTAAATTACATGAGATTTTATTATAAACTAAGCTTTGTGTTAATGATTTTGGCCAACTGTAGGTTAATGGAAGTGTTTTAAACATGAACTTACTTATCATTACTTCTCATAGGCTTTGCTATAATATAGTATAGACTGCTCTACCAAACACTAGTTAAACTCATCGGTTCATGTTACGTTTAACTTATGATGGTTTTGTCGGAACGTTTCCCCATCATAAATCAGGGAGCACCTGTACAATACAACTCCATTAATGCATATAATACCTTATACAGTGTGGATTTTCTGGGGGTCTGGAATGGATTCATTCAATTGACATTATTCCTTATAGGAAAAATTTGCTCGTACTCGTCGTTTTTGGTTCTCGACAAGCCTTCTGGAACGAATTAATGACGAGAACTGAGGTACCACTGTAGGTAAGTAAAGCTTCAGTCTTCACTTAAGATACTCAGCCATTCGGACATCCAGTGGAAGTTAATTCCACCAGCTGGGTGCCAGTATGGAGAACCTTAAATGGTTTACATTCAGATCGTTTGGTTTGACTGCACTACTATTTTTACCTCAAAATCCTAGACCTGCATACTGCTAGAATTTTTTTAGAGACCAACGCAGGCAAGCTCCTGCGCTATTGGTCGATGACGCCCATGTTAAGTTTAAATACCAAACCATTCACATCAGTGAACTGATCTGAAATCAGTGTAAACATGCTTGCAAACCGCCAGTCGATCCACAGCTTAAGCAAGAGAGAGAGGGGGAGAGAGGGAGAATAATGTAGTGCAAAGTGTAGTGTAGCGAGGGGAGAGAGAGGAGAAAGAGATGTGCCAGTTGTCAGCGGCATGTTGGCATGTCTGTGGGATTCGGGTGTGTATGCGCTACATTATTCACTCCACTGGTCCTGTCACCGCAGTGGCATCGCTCCACGCCTCCTCAGCCTCGTCCTCATCCCAACACAGCCTGCTGCCACTCAGCGTGAGCACGGCCCTCCTGCTGCTCGGTGGAGAGAGGCTGACATCCAGAGGGCACTGCCTCCTCCCTCTCTCCTGACTTCTTCTCGCTTGCTTTTTCTTTCCTTCTCGCTGAACATCTCCACACCCCTGTCCCACCTCTGTAGCTCCTTCACTGTGTTTACAGCTAATCAATCTCCCGATGCCTTTTAATCATCCGCCCAGCAAAATGGAGAAGGTGAATCATTAGGCGAGAGTTTAACTGTAACACAGAGAGAGAAAGTGAGCCATTACTGTATATGTAATATGTAGTCTCAAGTGATGTCATGGAAGCAGCTGAAATACTAACGGAGAGCATAAGTTCATCTGGTTCAGTGGTTAAAGCTCTGGGTTTCTCATCAGAAGGTTGTGAGTTCAAATTTTCTCTATGCCAAACTACCACTTTTGAGCAAAGCCGTTATCCCATTACTGCTCAACTCAAGAGGCGCTTTCACACTAAACAGTTTTAGGTACTAATTTGGAGCTAACTACCACCCACAGATATACCCCAAGAACTACATTCGTTCCAGGGATTTTTATGGCTTGCAGTCGCACCACCAGTAGGAATGCTGTTTGACACTGAAGACTCAATCACGT
The DNA here is from genome assembly GCA_025084515.1 of Ancistrus triradiatus. Lineage (NCBI taxonomy): Eukaryota > Metazoa > Chordata > Actinopteri > Siluriformes > Loricariidae > Ancistrus > Ancistrus triradiatus. Next base: position 14,539 of record JAJAGP010003967.1, on the reverse strand, counting down.
TATACCTCCTCCGTTGCATATAGGCTCAGTAAATCCTGCACCTCCAAGTATTAAAATAATGTTGAATAACATAACTAAGCCTTCTGTATTGCTTGCATGGTTCTGTATCACTATAACGCCAGGGAGTTGAGGTGCATAGCTTTGTTTGTCTGTCACTAGCAACAAGGAAATTTCTGCAGGAATTGTGGGAAACATTCGCTAAAACTGCAGAAGCTTGGGCTGGGCTTTCAATATAATAGTTGGGTGATGTGGTTATGATGCTCTGCGTTAGCCTGGCATCCCATCCAGGAGTGTGCTTGCCTGTGCCTAATGATTCTGGGATAGACTCTGGATCTCAATGTGAAAAATGAGACCTTTTTCTTAATTAGTCCCAAAAGTGTGGACTCAAGTCACATGACGTATGATATGATACGAATAAACTCAAAATCACGTTGTACCTCTTCCATCACATATACAGTGGTGCTTGAAAGTTTGTGAACCCTTTAAAATGTTCTATATTTCTGGATAAATATGACCTAAAACATCATCAGATTTTCACACAAGTAGATAAAGGGAACCCAGTTAAACAAACGAGACCAAAATATTATGCTTGGTCATTTATTTATTGAGGACAATGACCCAATATTACATATTAGTGAGTGGAAAAGTATGTGACCCTTTGCTTTCAGTATCTGCTGTGACCTCCCTGTGCAGCAATAACTGCAATGTTTCCTGTAACTGTTGATCAGTCCTGCACACCGGCTTGGAGGAATTTTAGCCCATTCCTCCGTACAGAACAGCTTCAGCTCTGGGATGTTGGTGGGTTTCCTCACATTAGCTGCTCGCTTCAGGTCGTTCCACAACATTTCCATTGGATTAAGGTCAGGACTTTGACTTGGCCATTCCAAAACATGAACTTTATTCTTCTGTAACCATTCTTTGGTAGAACAGCTTGTGTGCTTAGGGTCGTTGTCTTGCTGCATGACCCACCTTCTCTTGAGATTCAGTTCATGGACAGATGTCCCTGACATTTTCCTTTAGAATTTCTCTGATATCATTCAGAATTCATTGTTCCATCACTGATGACAAGCCGTCCTGGCCCAGATGCAGCAAAACAGGCCCAAACCATGATACTACCACCACCATGTTTCACAGATGGGATAGGTTCTTATGCTGGAATGGCAGTGTTTTCCCTTTCTTCAAACATAACGCTTTTCTTCTAAACCAAAAAGTTCTATTTTGGTCTCAGCCGTCCACAAAACATTCTTCCAATAGCCTTCTGGCTCGTCCACGTGATCTTTAGCAAACTGCAGACAGCAGCAATGTTCTTTTAGGAGAGCAGTGGCTTTCTCCTTGCAACCCTGCCATACACACCATTGTTATTCAGTGTTCTTCTGATGGTGGACTCATGAACATTAACATTAGCCAATGTGAGAGAGGCCTTCAGTTACTTAGAAGTTATCCTGGGCTCCTTTGTGACCTCACCAACTATTACACACCTTGCTCTTGGAATGATCTTTGTTGGTCGACCACTCCTGGGGAGGGTAACAATGACCTTGAATTTCTTTCTGTTTCTGAGGTCCTCAGAAATCTTTGTTCGTGCCATGATACACTTCCACAAACGTGCTGTGAAGAGCAGACTTTGATAGATTTTACTTGCAACTTAGTGATTTGTTTCCACCTCTGATTGGTACCATGTTTGCTGTTTTTATGTAAACCAACTCCTAACAGGGTTATTGTGCTAAGAGCTAACGTCTACTAAAGAGAACACAAAGCACTTTTGTAAGCGACTCTTGATAAGGACTTCAGCTGAATGCTGTGAATTAGATTAGCTAGACTAGCCCTCTGAGTGCAAGTAGGTGCTATTTTACCCAATGCTTACAAATGTTCCTATAAAATGTTGCACCCTGTTTTAGTTTCCAACACGTCTTCCAGAACAGTCATGGTGCAGAGAAAGCATTATGCTCATGATAGAAGCTTGTGTACCCTCATAAAGAAAATATGTGCCTGATGCCCATGGGCTTCCTGGGATAAGTAAAAGCACTGATTAAGACAATAAGACACAGAGGTGAACACCAATGGCACGGATTGAATACTAGGTGTGTCATGTGCCACCCACAGTCAAGAATTCCCAGGAAATGCTTTCACCACATCCGTGTTTGAACAGGAGCTCATAGTTGCATTATTTGGATTTTAATCATCAGTAGTTTCCTTCTATAGCAGTGCTGTGTGGCATGAGCCGTAGCCACGTCACACACCACCAAAAAATAAATAGGGTTCTCAAAAATAATTAGTACATATTATTAGCCTGGAATCCATATCTGCAATTTGGCCACCCCCTGCATACTAATTATGTAAATGTATGATTTTACATATCTGTTGTTTAGCAGACTCTAATAATCAGAAGGTTCCCACATCTTTTGGTGTTTTGTCTCTGTTTATCCAGGTAAGGGTCCTAGAGGGGTGATTTTTTTAGTTTGTTTTCCAAAATTCACAGGCGAAAGTGCTTGGACGGGACACGAGTCCATCACAGGGCTCAGCAGGGGTTGCAAGGGAGGTTCTGGAGCCTAACCCAGCATTCAGTGGTCACAGGCTATAAGCCCTGGTCAGGATTAGAACCCAGGCTCTTAAGAACTGCCATTTCCAGTGGCTGACTCTTACCACTGAGTCACACTATTACTACTGCTAATAACATTTTATACAATAACTAATTCATTTCTAACACAAGGCAGCAAGCACTGGTGCAGTAGTTAGCGGTCACCTCACAGCTCCAACAACCTGGGATTCTCAGTCCAGCTGCTGCCTGTGTGGATTTTGCATGTTCTTCCAATATCTGCATGAGTTTCGTCTGGGTGGTCTGACTTCCCCAGACATTCCAAAGACACGCTTTACAGTAGGTCATCTGGCGTCTCAGTGTCCCAGTGTGAATATGTGTGTACATTTGCCCTGGGATGGAGTGACATCATGTCTAGTTGTGCCTTGTGCTGTCCGATTCCCTGCGACCCTGAATTGGATTAAGCAGGTATGGAAAAAGAATGAATTTGTGATATATCAGTCTGAACAATTTGTAAGATGCTTCCAGACATCCACATTTAACAAGAAGATTGTTATGTTTTCGGTATACAGCTATGTACCCTTTTAACAACCGCATTACATTCTGTGAAGCAGGTCATAGACTGAAATGGTCATTGACCGGACATTACCATAGTCCAAGTATAAAGGGTATTTTCACAATAAAACTGCAAGCAAACAATACATAAATGCTTCAGAGATTCAGTTTAAAGCATGATTGGAACGCTACCATCTACACAGCATCCGAAGCCTAAACTGTTCTACATATCACTCAATACAGGAACTACACAACACGGTGGTTCTTCAGTTACAAACCCTCATTAATGACCACACATACTGTAGAACCAAAATACAAACGCTCACAGAGGAGCCATACCTCGCTGGCTGCACACAACCAAGAGGGAATGAGTCCAGCTAAAGAAACACTGATTAAAACCTTTAAGTAGGTAAATCCAGTGTGACGCTACTAGTAGGAAGTCACTGTGGTCTTTTGGCACTTCTAGGTGTGTGTAGGTCTGTCGTGTTAAGCAGAGTATACACTTTTTCATTTCACGTAGTTAATGGAAAGTACAGCAATATTCTTAAAAAGAAATTTCATTTACGTAATTTGATATAAATAATAATCATGACAGTAAAAATAGACATGATAAACTTTTTAAAAATGTGCCCAGCTGTTTATGGCTACAATGTCCGGAGATTTTTATTTCCCATTATTTTTAAGTAACTGTTAACATCTTGGTCATTAAAGCAAATGCACCTTGATCCCCTTACCTATACGCATTTCCATTCGGTTCTAAGTACAAGAAAACGTCTATATTCTTGAATTGTCATATCACACGTGAGGTAGACAGACATAAGGATCAAACTGGAAGTTCCTTCTAAGCAACACAATAATGAACACGCGCTCCGGCCCGATCAGCCTCCCTGCTTCTTCATCCTTGGTTATTCCCCCTCAGGCCTTTGTCTCTGATCACCACATCTTTTTATTCCGAGGCCACATTTCCAGCCAATTTACATAGCCTCAGAACAAAAGGCTGAATATGAGGACCCTTCTGAAACCCATTTCAGAGCATCAAACATCAGGGGGGTGGTGGTGGTGGTGGAGGGTCACAGTCACCCAGAGGTCTACTGGGAAGATCTTTATTCAGATTGGTGCTGGAATTGTTTATCACAGTGACAGACGCATGCCACGGCTCAGATAAAGGCTGCGCTCTATCACGGCCCGTCTGACAGAGCGAGGACACATGCCCGCACGCCACATATTATTAATAGGTGCCGACTTGATTTGCTCCGATTGCTGCGTCGCGCGATCGCTTGATTGTGGCCTGTGAAGTCTCATCCAAAGAGGACGTGATTTTTCTTTGACTGACAGAAGTCTGAAGAGGCCTTTCTTTTATTTTAATCACGCTTCTTTTTCCGGCATGAGCTGCAAGTCCCGTCTCATACAGAATGGTGAGGCTGTGTTCGGACAAGCAGCCGTTGCTTTTGAGAATGAAGTGTGCGTTGTGCGGACGTACATCCCTTTTAGACTGATCGCGTCTTACGTGATGTGCATTCATTACATACAAGAATAATGTGTACTAATTGACTATCAGTGTGGATTAAACAGACTTTAATAGTTGCCTAATTTGTTTATTCTTCCTAATTAGCCTAATGAGCACGCATTCTCATTTTCTGTACGTCCATGTTCCTAAAGCAAGAGTTCAGCCAAATATAGTCTACCAACCAAGACGTGACTGGTGTCTAATGTTTGCTTTTAAAGCTATGCACTGGAGCTATGAGGCTACCGTTGCTAACTAGCTACTACTAAATCTACACTCACCTTAAACTGTGTCACATTATTACGACAGGCTAAGTAGATTTGGACACTGAATGCATTATTTAGTGTGTAACAGTTATGATATATGATATATCAATTACATTGGTACGTACTTGTTTCAACTTTGACTTGTTTCAGCCAAAACCCGATTCACGATTCAGTACACAGTGACTCAGTGATTGAGATTCACATTAGCACTTGCTCAGTGAAGATCTGAGCTGTGTTTATCATGGTTTTCTTTATTCTTACATCTACAGTACTGTATTCTTAGTGCAAATAAGCCTCCATGGGTCCTAAAAAGGTTATTTTACGATATATAAAGAGCCAACCAAAAGTAAAACAGGAACTGAATTCACTTGGCTTTCAGGTTGAGCAGTTAGCATTAGCAGCTAGCACTCTGAGTTCACCAATAGAGTAAGTGTTTTGCTTTTGCGTTTCACTTTCAATCCATTACTCAATAAATTACATGACAATATTCAACACTTTATTATAAAATAAGCTTTGTGTTAATGATTTTGGTCAATGAGTGGACACCATATTTTATTTAAAGGATCTAACAGAGTCTGATCTTCAGAACATCTTCGTGGAAGTGTACCATGGCATGAACAATTGAGATTTCTGAGGACCTCTGAAATTAGTTGTTGATGGCTGGAAATGTTTACAAACCATCACTAAAGAGTTTGGACTCCACTAACGCACAGATTGTCTACAAATGGCGGAAATTCAAGGCCATTGTTATCCTCCCCAGGAGTGGTCGAGCTATGAAGATCACCCCAAGAGCAAGGTGTAGTAGTTTGCAAGATCACAAAGGAACACAGGGTAACTTCTAAGCAACTAAAGGCCTCCCTCATCTAATGTTAATATTCATGAGTCCTCCATCAATAGAACACTGGACAACAAATGGTGTGCATGGCAGGGTTGCAAGGAGAAAGCCACAGATATAAAAAAAAGATCAGTGCTGCCCAAAAGATCACATGGACAAGCCAGAATGGTATTGCAAAAATGTTTTTTGGAAAAAATACGACCAAAATAGGACTTTTATGTTTCAATGAGAAGCAGTACATAAGGAGAAAGCACTGCATTCCAGCTTTATTCCATCTGTGAAACATTATGGTGGTAGTATTAGGGTTTTGCTGCATCTGGGCCAGGACAACATGTCGTCTCTGATGGACCAATGAATACTGAATTCTTGCAGCAAATTCTAAAGGAAAATGGCACAACATCTGTCTGTGAACTGAATCTCAAGAGAAAGTGTGTCACGCAACAAGACAATGAGATGGAGCACGCAAGTCGTTGTACCAAAGAATGATTAAAGAAAAATGGAGTTAATGTTTGGTAAGGACCAAGTCAAAGTCCTGACATTAGTCCAATATGAATCCTGTGGAATGACCTTAAGTGAGTAGTTCATGTGAGGACACCTACCAACATCCCAGAGTGGAAGCTGTTCTGTACGAAGGATTGGGCAACATAACAAACAACTCTGCAAAGCTCTTGCCAACAGGCAGTACAATCCAGCACTGGCTTATTTTTTAGCAATATAGGCCATCTCAAATTAGTGTCATGTGCTGTCATTCATCCAAAACGTTCTCTCCACAGAAGCAGCCACCATGACTCCACAGAAAGCAAACAAAGTCTTGATGCGCTTTTCACTCATTATTATGTGTCTGTGAACTTGAGTTCTTCTTCAAAAAGGGACACGGCATGGAAATTAATAGCAGATGAATTACAGCTTACAGGTATGTAGAGCTAGCTGACTAGCAAGAAAACACTTTTCAGACAAAGGATCAGGTATTATTTGGGTGGTGGATCATTCTCAGCACTGCAGTCAAGTCAAGTCAGATTTACATGTACATTTACAGCATTTAGCAGACGCCCTTATCCAGAGCGACTTGCAACTGATACAGTCTTACAATCCAAGCAGTTGTGGGTTAAGGGTCTTGCTCAAGGACCCAACAGTGGCAGCTTGGCAGAGGTGGGATTTGAACCCTGGACCTTTTGGTCCATAGTCCAGTACCTTAACCGCTAGGCTACCACAGATTAATTTATATAGCGCTCTTTACAATGGAGCATTGTCTCAAAGCAACTTTACAATTTTAGATTATCTCCTAGTAACTACGTCCAATCCCAAACTGAGCAAGCCTAGGGCGACAGTGGCAAGGAAAAACTCCCTAAGTGTTATGTGGAAGAAGCCTTGGGAGGAACAAGACTCAAAAAGGAACACCCAACCTCCTTGGGCGGCGTAGATGATAAACGTAAGAATGGAACTAATTTATCTAAACTAATAAGTCATGGAGTCATAGTTTAAGTTAAAATGTAAAATATGCACATCGGCATTAAGTAGTCCGATACACAGTCACTCCAGGATCTTGACCTGATGTGACACTGATGGTGTTTTGTCAGACACAGCAGTGCTGCTGGAGTAAACTCTGTGTTCATGCTGTCCACTTTATTAGAGACATTCACCTTAATGCTCCACCTTGTTGATATAATATCAGGTCTTCTGTTGTTTGTGTTAGTCATTCTCTAGTCCTACAGGATGCTCGTGGCTGGACATTTTTGGCTGGTGGACAATTTTCAGTCAGCAGTGACACCACATCATTCTAACTGCAGTGCTGAGAATGATCCTCCACCCAGATAGTACCTGATCTGTGCTGGTCCTGTGGGGGTCCTGACCATTAGAGAACAGAGTAAAGGGCACGAACAAAGTATGTAGAGCAAAAGATGGACGACAGTCTGTAATTGTAGAACTACAAAGTGCTTCTATATGGGAAGTGGAACTGATAACAGGACACTGAGTGTAGAAACAAGGAGGTGGTTATAATGAAGGCTGGTGATTAAATCACAGTCTAAAACCAACTTTAAGTCCTGAACTGTTGACCAGAAGTGCAAGTACTAGCACTTTGAAGCTTCCACTTTTGTAAGTCAGTTGTAAGTCTACTAAGGAGAATACAAAGCACTTCTTTAGTTTGCTCTTGATAAGGGCATCTGCTAAATTAATGAGCCATTCCTCTGAATGGGTGCCATTTCCATCCCCAGGACATTACATGTATAGATAATTACCATAATTAACTGTAAAAAACATTTTATTATTTAGCCAAGTGTCCTGCACAGTGATGCAATTGCAAATTATATTCTGTATAATTAAAAGGTATATTCTGTAATTTAAACATTACTAAAACACTGAAAAATAGTGTTTGTTAGCTGTCGCTGGTCTATAGCATTACATTTTACAATAAAATATAATAATTTATAATTTATAAAAGGGTTAAATTTATCAGTATAGTAAATTGTATGATTTGGAGCTTCTGATGACCATGGGACGACCAAAAGTAGGTGCTCTCTTATTTTTTCCTGTGTATTTGATTATAAACTTTTTGGTACTGGACTATGACCAGAAAGTCCAGGGTTCAAATCCCACCTCTGGCAAGCTGCCACTTTTGAGTCATTGAGCAATGCCCTTAATTCACAATTGCTTGGATTGTAAACATGTATCAGTTGCAATCTGCTAAATGGCATAAATGTAAATGTAGTGGTGCTTGAAAGTTTGTGAACCCTTTATAATTGTCTATACTTCGGCATAAATATGACCTAAAACATCATCAGATTTTCAAGTCTTAAAAGTAGATGAAGAAAAGTTCTAAAGGTAGATAAAGAGAACCCAGTTAAACAAATGATACACAAATATTATACTTGGCCATTTCTTTATTGAAGAAAATGATCCAATATGACATATTAGTGAGTGGCAAAAGTATGTGAACCTCTAGGATTGGCAGGTAAATTGAAGTTGAAATTAGAGTCAGGTGTTTGACTTAAAAGAAAAGCGTTTTGTTTGGAGAAAGGAAAACACTGCATTCCAGCATAAGAACCTTTTCCCATCTGTGAAACATGGTGGTGGTAGTATCATGGTTTGGGCATGTTTTGCTGCATCTGGGCCAGGACGGCTTGCCATCATTGATGGAACAATGAATTCTTAATTATATCAGAGAATTCTAAAGGAAAATGTCAGGACATCTGTCCATGAACTGAATCTCAAGAGAAGGTGGGTCATGCAGCAAGACAACGACCCTAAGCACACAAGCCGTTCTACCAAAGAATGGTTACAGAAGAATAAAGTTCATGTTTTAGAATGGCCAAGCCAAAGTCCTGACCTTAATCCAATGGAAATGTTGTGGAAGGACCTGAAGCGAGCAGCTAATGTGAGGAAACCCACCAACATCCCAGAGCTGAAGCTGAAGCTATTTTGTCTCATTTGTTTAACTGGGTTCCCTTTATCTACTTTTAGGACTTGTGTGAAATCTGATGACGTCTGATGACATCATATTTAATGGATTAAAAGGATTCACAAACTTTCAAGCACCACTTTAAAATCAAATAAAGTTGCCAGAGATTGACCAGTTCTCATTATGAATAAATATGTATGTGGTGTTGGATTCAGTGTCCAAATATAGAAAATGTAGTTTCATTTTTACTTAAATACTGTAGATGGTAGCATGAGGGCTTTAAGACAACTACAGAAGAAAGTCTGTACATGCCTGATGGCCACAGCTCAGCTAACGGACCCTGCTAACAAGGTGACCTCAGGACGTGGGCGAGGACATCAACAGGAACCATCCAACTCCGAAACCACATTCTCAACGGCAGCACCTTGCTTGTCGTAATGGCGCGTAATCAGATTACGCCTGAGACCAGAAACATGCGGAAGTTCTCAAAGCAGCCTGCACTGAGGAGCACCTGGTGTCTAACCACACACTCAGCTCTGACGGCCTCACCAGGGGCCGCCAAGTGCCACCTTGAACCCTGATCTGAGATCAGCGGTGGGGTTTCCGCCGCGGTGTCTGACTGCCGGGTGTAATCAGGACGAGCAGATCCTGAGTCAGCGAGTGGGCTGTGGTTAGCGCAGCGCTGAGTGAACCGAGACGCGATGCAGCGCTAACCTCACACAGGAAGGGAGCTTCATTTTATCTACACAGCCGCCTGCACTCGCAGCCACACGGCCAGCGCAGAGGTGTCACACCTGCACACACACACACACACACACACACACACACACACACACACACACACACACACACACATAAACACAAACACGCGTTTGTCTTTTTGTCATTGTGGGGACTTTCCAGTGACATAATATTACTGTAGTTAAATAATACCACACCCACACCTACACCCAACCTTAACCTCAGTAACCTAACGCAAACATTTTGGCTATTTTTGGTTTTTCCATTTAGCCATTTTCTTTAAAAATACATAAATAATTAAATATATACATTTAAAAAAGCAATGTTCCTTATAAGGACTAGCAACATGTCCCCACAAGATGAAAATGTCATATGTATTTTTTTATCATTTGGTCCTCACGATGATATGTAAACTTTGCACACTCACACACACACACAAACACAGAGAAGCAACTAAAGATAAACCGAAACGGATTTAGATTAGCAGAAACGGCATGTGTAGCAAGTTCTGAGTGGGCTGGAAAAACGCAAAAGGCAAGAAACTAGTTAGATGAAATGAAAATGAAAAAACAACAACTGTAAAGATTAAATCTGAGGGAAAAAAAGTTAGAATATGTAAAGCATGTAAGTCCAATTCCGGTGCACCTTTTCTGAAATGTCTAATAGGCGTTTAGACGCAAGTTATTACTTTATTAATACAGAAATATTATTCTGAACTGTTTTTTTTTTAGTGTTGCCGCACTGAAGACACTGAATATTATCAGTATGCATCAATACAATTCAAAAAACAAGTCCAACATCACATTTCAAATCAACACATTTCTAGAGAAAAAAAAATTGAAATATTACATTAAACTAAGCTGGGATTTTCATTACAAAAAAAAAATCGAATTCACACTTTGCTTTTGTTCCTAATGAATTAAACGCAAACATATGTATTCATCTTGCTGTTATCAGGAGGACATAAAAAGGGTAACACGTTCACGGATGTTGTTCACAGGTCTACGTAGGTAACACCTACGTGAACCCTTTCCTGTCAATCTATATAAATCTATAAACATGTGACTCAGGGGTTCCGTGATTCGCCATGCCATTTCTCATCTGATTCACTGCAGACCTTTAAGTTTAGAAAAGCAAACTCACATTCATTTGGCAAGTTCATAAGTCGGTACTTTTTTGTTTGAATTGATTTATGGGTAACAATTCACGTAGTATTTGAGACTTTCTTACAGTACAGTAAGTTCTTTTGTTCAACAAAACCATACCTTTGTATGAGTAATATTTTTAGTCTGTTATATACACTGTGTGTATTGTGTGTCCTCACACCATTTAGTCATCGAGCCTCCAGTTTGTTCCTCAGACTGTGGTGGCCGAGCGGTTAAGGTAGGCCCAGGGTTCAAATCCCACCTCTGCCAAGCTGCCACTGTTGGGTCCTCGAGCAAAGCCCACAATTGCTTGGATTGTAAGAATGTATTAATGTAAGTGACTCTGGATAAGAGTATCTGTTAAATAACATAAATATCAACAGCAGGAAGGGGTTTTTCATGTGCTCCCTAATACGCTCACTTTATTAGGTACACCTCCTTGTTTCTACACTCATTATCCATTTGATTAGTTCCTTTTACCATATAGAAGCACTTTGTAGTTCTACAATTACAGTCTGTAGTCCGTCTGTTTCCCTACATACTTTGTTCGTCCCCTTTACTCTGTTTTCTAATGGTCAGGACCCCCACAGGACCAGCACAGATTAGGTACTATCTGGGTGGTGGATCATTCTCAGCACTGCACTGATACTGATATGGTGGTGGTGTGGTAGTGTGTGTTGTGCTGGTATCATTGGATCAGACACAGCAGTGCTGCTGGAGTTTTAAACACTGTGTGGAGTGAAAAAAGTCCACCAACCAAAAATGTCCAGCCACCAGCATCCTGTAGGCAGCAACCTGTGAGCACTGAGGAAGGATTAGAGGATGACTAACACAAACAACAGATGAGCTGCTGTGTCTGACTTTACATCTTGGGCAATAAGGTAGATGTGTCTCAAAGTGTGCACAGTGAGTGAACACATTGAACTCCAGCAGCACTGCTCTGACTCATAACACTAACACACCACAACCATATCAGTGTCAGTGGAGTGCTGAGAGTGATCCACCACCCCAATAGTATCTGATCTGTGCTGGTCCTGTGGGGGTCCTGACCATTAGAGAACAGAGTAAAGGGGACGGACAATGTATGTAGAGAAACAGATGGACTACAGTCTGTAATTGTAGAACTACAAAGTCCAGCGACTACTCAAACTTCAGTAAAGCATAAGGAGAGGATAAACTGAAAAATACAGACCTGTACATACATTACACCCACACAGAGGCACAGATTTGAGTTTTTTCATTTCAGCAATCCCTAACACAGTGAACGCTGTCACTAATAAAGTAACCTTTTGCTAATTTTCCACAGTGTTTGAACACTACAGGCCGGAAACCCCTACCACACTCAGACAAACTGTTTGAGTCAGTAACCGTTTGAGAATTTGTTACATTTGTTACGCCCCATCACTCACTCCTCATATGACTGCATCAGCAATATGACAGCAATATGAATCCAGTATGTGGTTTGCGTCATTCGCTAGGCGTTTATGTGAGGAAACACAAAAGGCAAGTTTTGGACTGGCCCCCCTTCCCCTTTCGTCTGGGTTGCAGCGGGTGGCTCGGGCTGAGGCGTGTGAACTAAGTGCCAGACCACATCTGAGATGCTCGACGCCGGCCGAGTAATGCATCGCTCCTTCTCTCTCGCTTTCTTCTTGCTTCATATGCCATTGATTCAGCTGCCATAACTCATATGTACCATGATGAGCTGTGGTCTGAGAGCTTGAACGTAACGAGGCTCACATAACTTAGCTCTCCGTGCTAATACGGGTCAGATGTCTGAACAAAAGTGTTGATGTGTGGAATAGAGCGAGTGTAGGCTTAAGATTTTACTGCTACACACTCTCTGCTACTTTCTGCATCTGCTGCTCTGGGGCACCCAGTGGTGACTGGCTGGTGAATGTGTAAAATGAATTTTGTGAATCGTGTAAACATGTCATAAACTCTCAGCTCTATGGTAAAGCTTACATATGACCGTTAATCATCAAGTCAGGTTAAATATGAAGACTAAAAAACATGAGCAGGCTGAAAGGTGCCCAAACTATTGCATGTCCACTATAAAAGACAAAAGAAATCCTTAGCAAAAATGGATCACACCTAAAATTGCAAAATAGTACCTCGGTTCTTGTCATTCATTTGTCCAGAAGGCTTGTCGAGTAGCAAAAATGACAAGTGACAAGCAAATTTTTCCCTTAAGGAATAATGTAAATTGAATTAATCTGTTCCAGACCCCCAGAAAATCCCCCCTTGATAAGGCCTTATATATTGTACAGGTGCTCCCTGATATGTTCTGACATAAGTTAAATGCATCATGAACTGAGGAGTTTAATATAAACTATAATAATAATATGATCTTTAATACAAATCTTATTTTATTGATTTAGTGAGCAATGGATTGAAAGTCAAAAGTAAAAGCAAAACACCTACTCTATTGATGAACTGTATAGCTGCGAATGCTAACTGCATCCTGTGTTCTGGAGGATTCAGTTTTTGTTTTCCTTTCAGTTGGCTGTCATTACTAACGATTTTAGGAGCCACTGGAAATGAATTGCACTAAGAATACAGTACTGTGGATCATGTAAAAATAAAGTAAAGCATGATAAACACAACGGAGATCTGCACTGAGCTATTGTACTGAATTGTGAATGCAGTTTTGGCTGAATCGATTCAAATTGAGTCAAATGTTTCTAGTCAAAAATGTGTCGAGAGCCAAATTTGACGCAAGAACTGAGGTACCACTGTATTCAGCTTTTAACAGTCCTAACAACAAAGCGATGGTCAAAAAAGAACTAAATAAATGCCCTTTTCAGGCCCGTGCCGCCATTTTATGGTCACTACTCACTGCTGTTAGGTTGAAGAGCTGAAACAGAGAAATGCACACAGTCCATTCTTGTACGCAAAGGTAAAACCATGAAAAGATTGAAATGTTTGCTATAATACTCAAACTAGCACGTATGGGTGTTGGTCAGAATCTTCCAAATACGTTTGTCTTGTTTTTTTCTTAAAACATTAGCTGTTAGTTGGTAATCTGCCACACCTGATGCCCAACATAAGCCTCAAAACAAGCTCTTAAATTGAACCAGGTATCAGATAGTGACAGATATCTACAGTATTCAGTATCGTTGAGTCCTAAGGTAAATGAGTGACTGCTCCAAAAATATATCATGAAGGGGTTGCTGTCAGAAACCACATAGCTGGTCTTCATCAGGCCAACTGCACCTGTTCTGAAATTTACAGGACCCTTAATGTACAGCAAATTCCTATTTCACTATCAACTATTAAGAGATTTTGTCAATGTTTTGCAACAACAGGTGATGTTGCCACATAGAAAGGATACGACCACCTGCTGAAATGTACAGTTCTCAAAGACAGGAACAAAAGCCTTCAAGAACTATCAACAGAATGCAACACACAGAAAACAAAACTCTTTTGAGAAGAACAATAACCAGAAGGATTGTATAACGCATGTTTTGTGTCGACAGATGTGTTAAAAATCTTGTTGCTGTCCAAGAAAACATCTGGAAGACAGAATCTGGAAGAATATGGAAATTTGTTTCAGAGTAGTTCAG